>PVHY01001351.1:0-162613 GCA_004024945.1 Uropsilus gracilis
CTACATGAATTTCACCTCAAATAAATAAATACACAGATATGTAAATGAACAAATGTCTCCTTGACACTCAAAACTGAACTAGGACTGTACCTACTAGGCAGTCAAACACAATTTGGGAGGAGGCACCATAGCCAGCATGTAAATGCACAGTGAACACAGGCGAGAGCAATTTTCACTCTCTATACCTATTGTTTAAAAAAAAAAATCCAAAAAAAGGGAAAAGAAGTCCTCAAAGTCAGCACAACAGGAGGAAGGGAACTGCTTCATGTATGAAACAGCTATAGCTCAGAAAATAATAGTAAATCAGTTTCTAATGCCAAGGTAGGACTGGATTGGGACAAAACTGCCCGCTCTCTCACAGCAGTCTGTAAACACATTACATTCCTGTACACAGCAAAGAATGAGTTAGAGTCTTGAATTGAGTAAACTGGACTTTCTGGTATTACTTATTCTGGGATACTGGTCTACAGCTCTGAGTTTATAGCATATTATTTTATACACAAAGCTAACAAAAGCAATAGATACTCCCCAGTGACAGAAGACGTTAATCACATTTCATAACTCAACATTGGTATGTCATAGACTGAATATGGAAGATTTCTGTGTGTTGGCAATAAAAACCCACATCTCGTGTACTGATGATGAGCAAATCAAGAGGGGGTAGTGCTGGCATTATCACTAACAATGACATGTCTGGTTTTACTGCATAAACAAGATAGGCATTCTGGTTCAACCATCAGCAAACTAAAAAATAGAAGATGAAAAGACAGAAGGACTGAAATAATAATACTGGTGATTTTATTTAGTATTCAACTGTATACAAGATAGGGTGAAATATTTACCTTGCATGATAGCTTTTTGCTCTCTACACAAGCCAAGTGAGGTGGCTTATTCACATTTCAAAGATCACTAAGTTGAAGTTCATAGAAATTGGAAAAAACAAACAAACAAAAACTTGTCTATAGTTGTATCACCAGGTTCAAAAGTTCATGAAAGTTGATGTTTAAATTTAACTTCCACAAAGCTTGCCCTTCTAACCATTTTTAGTTTGTCTGCACTTGAAATTCAGTTACTAAGAAAAGCAGTCTCTTGTACAGTTCATTTATTCATAAAAATACAAACCATTTTCAACTTCTGAAAAACTAAGAAAACAAAAACTCCAAAACAAAAATAGGTAGGTACACAAAGAAGATTTTTAAATAAGAACTGAAAAGTGGCCTACCTATCAAAAAGGAGTTTTCTAATATTAAAAAAGCCAGTTCAAAATTTTTCTTTAAATGTCCAAAGGATATTCAAACAACAGATTAAAAAGATTGCTGAATTTTTGTCCATGTGATAAAATAGTTCAGGTTGAAATAATAAGTTTCAGAGCCTTTTCTTTCAAAGTTTATGCTTACCTCAAATGTCCTAAAACCATACACTGTTTATTATGATGAATCAAAGATGAATAATTTATAGTCATTTAAATTGAGTTTATGGAAACAAAACAAAAAGAAACCCAACTGACTGGGAGAAAAATTTTGCCCTCCAGACAAGTGACAAGGGTCTGATAACAAAGATCCACAAAGAGCTCCTACAGCTCAACAAAAACAAAGCAAAAAACCAACTCAAAAAATGGGGAGAAGAACTAAAAAGACACTTCACCAAAGAGGAGATACAGATAGGCATATGAAAAAAATGCTCCACGTCACTAATAATCAGGGAAATGCAAATTAAAACCACACTGAGATACCATCTTACACCAGTAAGAATGTCCCATTAAAACAGACAACAAATGTTGGCGTGGATGTGGAGAAAAAGGAACTCTCTTACACTGCTGGTGGGAGTGCAAACTGGTCCAGCCACTATGGAAGACAGTGTGGAGGACCCGCAAACAATTGAAAGTGGATTTACCATTCGACCCAGCAATTCCACTACTGGGAATCTACCCAGAGGACATGAAAACATTAATTCAAAAGGACACATGTACGCGCATGTTCATTGCAGCCCTGTTTACAGTTGCAAAGAATTGGAAACAAACCAAATGTCCCCAAACAGATGATTGGCTAAAAAAAAGTGGTACATATACACAATAGAATACTACGCATCCATCAAGATGGACAAACACATGTCATTTGCAGCAATCTAGATGGAACTAGAAAGACTCATATTAGCAGAAATAAGTCAAAAAGAAAAAGAGAAGTACAGGATCTCACTTATATGATGGATATAGGGAAAAACAAACAAACAAATAAGAAAAATGAAAACAAACAATGGGACTGAACCATGGAGCAAGAGAGGAGGAGAGGGAAGAAGGTGGGGGAGGTGAAAAGCACAAACGATCAGGATAGTTAACAAATGTTAGTGAAGTGGGAAAGCCCCGGGGTAAAATAATTAATTAATTAATTAATTAATTAAATTAATAAAAATTGTATAACCAAAAAAATTGAGTTTATGGAAACTGACAGCATGGGAAATGCTGATATTTTGATGTCATGTGAAAAAAATTAGGGTACAAATTTTATAAGTATAAGTTTCAGTATATTAGTAATACAATATAGAAGAAAAAACTGCAAGGAAATACACCTTGTTAAGACTATGAATTTGTGGATTTAGTGACACTAAGTAGGAGTCAAAGGTTTTCCTTTCCTTTATGTTCCAAATTTTCCAAAATGTGTACACTGTATCGTCAGAAAACTAGACTTTATGTTAAAGAACTGTGACCTACATAGCCCACAAATTTGTTAGTGTCATGGCTTAGCAGAAAGAGCGTTCAGGTCAGGAGATCTGAGTGTGCTAAGCAAAACATCAGCTCCACTGCCCAGGACCGCCCACGCTAAAAGCCTTGCAGACTCATGTAGCCAAAACTCTTCATGTCCAGAATGAGGGGTCAGAACAATGGTCTCCAAGGTTCTTTCCAATTACAGAGACAACAGTACTGGCCATGAGAATTTGATTTGCAAACTTTTAACTACAGGAAGTAGCTGACTGAGAGACCCAGCTGCAGACAATGCAATCCATCACCACCTCTGTATCCAGCCTGTATTCCCACAAGCCGCTCCTTGCAGTGGGCACACCTGGGAGACACCAGGCTCCTCTCAGATCTGGAACTGATTTTGGCTCAAGACTTTCCAAGGACCTTGA
Source organism: Uropsilus gracilis (assembly GCA_004024945.1). NCBI lineage: Eukaryota > Metazoa > Chordata > Mammalia > Eulipotyphla > Talpidae > Uropsilus > Uropsilus gracilis. Next base: position 3,124 of record PVHY01001351.1, read on the forward strand.
TGAGCCTTTTTTGAACTGCACAGCAGTCTTGGACATTTCCACCCAAACTTCTTTCTCTCTTCTTCACTCAGTTCACTTCACTCTGTAGCTTGAGGGAGTGCGCTCCTTTCTCACTCTCTCACCACTTTCCCTCACACAGGTGTTTCCCTTTGAAATCTTTAATCTCATCTCAACATCTTCTTAGCAGACCCAGAATAATCAACATATTGATATAGATAGATCCAGTAACTATACCTGTGGATAGAAAGACTGCTCAGGCCATTGGCAGCAACATGTATGGAAATGGTAAAATCCAAAATTAGTCAGAAGGAAAAAAGATAAATAGGGGATGGTCTCAGTTATATAGAGACCAGTTATATAGGTCTCAGTGGGATACAGAGAAATCAAGCAAGTTAACCGTAAAGCAGAAATATACAGCAAAAGAAGAAAAGAGAAGGGTGAAAAACAGGGGAGAAAGAGAATGAAGGAATATGGTGATGGGTTACAGGTCATATGACGAACTATGGGGATTACAACTTAAGAAAAAATTTTTTTTCTAAATAAAAAAATAAAAGATGACAAAGAAGGTTTTACAGGAGGTGTAGGTCCCCAAAGGACTGCATACCTGGTTTGTCCTTTTTGTCTTGTTGCTATAGTTTTTCCTTCCTTTTTAAAACAAATGTCAAATACAGACCAAACAGGATAGTATTCTACTACTTTTAGACCAAAAGAAAAAAATTTCAGTAAGTTTTTCCTGGATTTATTTTAAACTCATTTCTTGTGTCTTCCTCCCTATCAGCCATATGCATCTTCTCAGCAACTTCTGACTCCTACTTCAGATCAGACAATAATGTTCATTCCTCCTTTCTCTCATCTCCAACATTAGAGGAATCTTCCTCTGAGACTGAAACTTAAAGTATAATTAATCTCTTTCATCCCAGTGTGACCCCCTTCATATGACAAAAGGACTGCTTCTTGCTAAAGTTCTCTATTTTTAATATAGTGACTTCCACTTTTCATGGCTATTTGTCAGTCTTTGTCCATCTTAATCACGCCTTTGACAATGTCAGCAATTCAGTTGACAATTCCTGAACTCTTCTGCCCACCTCTCCCAGGTTGAGGATATTGGAACCCAAAGATCTTCCTGCTGTGCTCTTTGGAATCTAACTCCTTTGCAAGCTACAGGAAGGCAGCATCACAAATTTCAAATCAGAACCTCCAAATCCACATTTCAAAAAAGACACCTTATGTTTTGGTAATTAGGAGGAAAGATAAACAGCTCTCCAGGGAAGCAGAGTTTGTTCTTTGATGAGTCTCTGAGTAATTCTTTGATGAGTCTCTGAGTGATTTGGGCACTCCTTGGGAAGCAGCTCCTCCTCTGAGTGAGGGGCAAAGGTCCTAGGGAGGGTCATCATAGAGGATGCACCCTATGCCCTCCTGTTCCCTGAGGAGTGGGTTCTATGGCTCCAGGCCTTGTGCAGGGAGTGTTTCATCTTCTTGGTGATGTCAGATTTGGCTCTGGTTCACAGATTCCTGTGGTGGTGTTTGTGCTTGTGCCAAATACTTAGAGAGGGATGCTTGGAGAGATTAGGGAGGAGAGAGCCCCTGCTTGTGCACAGGCAAGATCATGACATTAGGACCAAAGGTACTTCAGTTTTGACCTTTTGTCTCCTTTAGCCAAGACCACAGCATTGTGTTGGACCCCTACATGATAGCCTCAGGTTGTGGCAGACAAGATGGTTGGAGGCGAAGGGCATAGGACAGCTCGGCCAACTTCTCTGGAGGAAGTTAGTCCACTCTTGGTGGCATGAGAGACGGTCTCGCCCCACTGGTTACATCTGTCACTCCTGGATCACAGGACACAAAACCAGCACATAATCAAGTGTCCCAACTCCCTTGTTGGACCAACATGACTAAAATAGAAGGCTTTACTCAGTGAGCCAATAACAGATTCCTGCCCCCCCCTTTTGTTCCTCTTTCTATTTATTGTCCTCAGGGAATGTAGAAAAAGCAAATATTATCTATAGCCATTTCCTCTTCTCAGAGGCCACATGCATGAGGCATTATGTCCCCCCCCCCAAAATTTTAGCTTAATATCCTCTCTCCAGTTATTTATTGTGACATTTCCAAAACAAACAACTGGACAGCTGTGACACAGACTGGGGCAGAGAGACTTAGGGACACAAGGTTATTGGTTTTAGGCAGCAGGCAGGACGCCTGCCTGGGGAAGCAGCTCTCAGTGTGATAAACTCTGTTGGGTTTCTCCAGTCACCCATGAGTGCTTCAACAATACATGACACTCCCTCTCTTCTCCCTTCTAAAAGCAGGCAGCTTTGCAACAGAGTAACTCCAATTTCTAAGCATAAATCTTGTTGATGCCCACATTCTTCACACCATTCAGAGAAGATCTGGGTTTTTCTTAGAAAATTTAGATTGAAAATTCAGCACTTGTTGTTAACTTTAACAGCAGATTACAAATAGCCTCACTAAGAACTAAGGAATTCTGTCCCCACTGGTATGGGTACAATTCCATTCCTTCTTTCTAAATCTAACTCCATTGCAAATCTCCTAAAATGGAAGAAATCAAGTGGTAGGTGTTACAGAAGGGAAATTCTAGGTCAGTGACTAAAACAACTAATGAAACAAAGTGCTCTAAATTTAGCAAAAGAATGGCAGACGAGAAAGAAGACACTCTAAACCAGGTCGCAGGACTTTTGTATTATGGATGGCCCTTCCAAAAGGATTCTCTAAATACATTTACCTCACTCATGTACACCTCCAGGGAATACTTCAGAAATGATCTGCTTCTTTCCAGGTGAACTAAAGCAATACCTGTCCCTTAGAAATTAGTGCTAAACAAAATACTTTAATCTTAGCACAATGAAATGATAAGTTATTGGGAAATTATTGTGTCCATAGCTCAATATTTTTTAAAAACTTGATTGAAAGAAATTGTAAAATTTTTCTTAAGAAATTGGATTAATTGGGTTGATCATAGATTAACAATGAATGCACTCAAGAAAGGTTTTATAATTCACCATTCAGCATCTCACCATCATGGTGAATGACCTGGAAGATAAACATTGGGAAAAGTATGCAAAATTTGAAGAAAATTCAGGGGGGAAAAAGCAGAATTAGAAGTCTTTAATTTTTACCCAGGAAAGTTCTATTTCTAGCAGAAATTCACTCAAAACACAAATCTCTAAAATCTTAAAACTAGAATATAGTAAAGAACCTGGACAAGATGTGGGTAATCTGTGACTGAATTTGTGTTGTGTAGTAGGAAAACCAAAAACCAGTATTCTTTAGAGATTAATCAAAATGTTCCTTCTAAGAAAAAATGGTTTTCCTACTTTCTATAAAATGACTAATTTTTTTCCTCCAATTTTATATACCAGAATCAATTCCCATGCCCTTGAAAAACAGGTATTAGGGACAAGCTCTCATGTGCCTTTGAGAGGATAATTAGTGCATATGGCACCAGACTACTCTAGCAATGTTTCAGAGTCATGGCAGACAAAATATTTACATGGCTTGTTTGAATATGAAGTCTAATGACAAAAACCTAAGGAAACTCTTTTTTTTTTTTAACTCAATAAAGTTTAAAAACGCATTTGCCTGCAATGGCAGCAGGGAAAATAGAGTGGAAGTAGTAGGTAGGAAACCCTGCATTTGAGAAGTAGGATAGAGGGGATGCTTCAGTGTCACTCAGAGGGTACAAAAGAATCCAGCTCAGAAAAGTGGCTGCATTATGAAAAAAATATTTCCAGATGAATAGCTTAAGTCAGTTTACTCTGCTCTTTTAACCCCAAAACGAACAGCCCCCAAGGGTGCTAAAAGTGTCTTAGAGTAACTCTGAAGGGGGGAACAAAAGCTCCATTTGTGGAGTGGACTGCTGTCTTCAGTATTGGAAAATGCAGAATTAACCAAACTATTGGGGATACTTTCTGCACACGTTGAAGTAGGGTGTGATAGAGTGACCATCGTTGAAAGTTTGTTTTCTGTTTTGAAAACCCAAACTGCGAACACGCCATGGCGAAAAGAAGCTAAGGTAAAAGTGCACCAAATTATTAGCATAGTCACAAAATTCAAGATAAAGTCACAGGACGGGGACAGGGGCAAGAATGTTCCTAGAGGTGTCCTGGAAGGTGGAGAAGCCAAGTCTCAGACCGACGTAACATGGCAGACAGGACAGTAGCTCAGTATTCAGGGGAAAGACCCTGGACAGAGGAGACACTAACCGTCAGATCAGAGGGACTATGATGAGGCGCATTAGCACAGATGTCTTGGAGAGTTCATGTGAGGTCAGGTGAGGACGGATATTAAAGCAAGGTAGGGACACAAATCCTGACTTCACAAACAAATAGTGAGCCACTAGGAGTGGTTGGGAGTCAGACTAACTAGCTAGTAAGACTAGTACTGAAATCCAAGCCTTGTTAATGAGAGTCTTGGTTAAAAAGTAGGGGTTATGGCAACATAGAAACAGGTCATGAAGAGAAATATTCCAAAAAAAAAAGATGAGAGGGACATTTCAAAGGCACAATTTAGAGGAGCTGGTGACTATCTAGCTTAATCTCCCAGGTGGCAGCATGCCCCTCCTCACATCCCACACTCATTCCCCCATAACCTCTTCCTCCCAAAAATTGCCCGGCACCAGGAATTTGCTGAGATTGTCTGAACAGGACCTCATATGTAATTCATTTTCCCAAAATACTCTTTGCAGGGGGTTCCATATAGAGAAGGATCTGTGCTCTATGTACTCAAAAGGCAACATCTGAACATTTGGAATGAAGACCACAGTAAATGTTGTAAAGAAGAAAACAACTGTGGCTTAGACCTGAAGGTAACATATTAAAAAGAAGATGAAACAAACTGCAATGTAACTTTTTTTATGAGCCAAAGTCCCTGCCCTAAATGTGCATGCTGAGGTCCTCCTTCCAGTAATGTGTCTGACTCCTGGGGAGAAAGCAATGAGTCAACTGGGTGAGAGGGTTTCTCCCTATGGAATAAATAAACCGTGCTACAAAAGGATGACTGGTAGTCTTTATTTAGTATCACTGGTAGTATATATTTAGTATTACTAGCCTTTCTCAACTCAGCCCCCAAACCCAAATTCACTGGAGTCTCAAGCTCCCGGATGTACATGTCAGCTCCACACTGTCTATGTCATTCTTAAGCCTCCCTATATGGGAGTTTTCTTTTAAGAGTCTGACTTTCCATTTCATGCTTTAACACCACTCACTACTCAGGTAAGTTTCAGGGAAGCAGTTGTTAAACCCCCACCTGTCTGTCGCCAGTAAGAAAGCTGAAAGGGAAGGCTGGTTAGGACACCTCACTGACTTTTAAGATTCCGTATTGTTTCTGCACTCTTGGTTTCCTGTGGGTCTGTTCTACAACACTGAGCAGAAAGCAATAAATATTTAGAAGCAATTACTGGAAGACACCAGCAGTGCAGATCTTCCCTATCAGTCAGTCCCTTCTTGAGGACAGCTTGGTTTTATAATAACTCTGAGGTCTCTCGAATATAATTCCTCATTAAATCCAAGTTCACTCTGAACACATTTCCCTACAATCCTTATTTTTATTACTTATTTTAATAGTCATTTGTGTCAGTAAAATATTATCTAAATGAACAGATTAAACATACAACAGTTTCCTTAGGAAAAAAAAAGAAAAACGGTGACAGGGTGGAAGTGTTAGACAAATCACCTAACAAATGTAAAAATCATAGAGATATCTCAATAAAATGTCCATGCAACAGCAATCACTTACCTTGTGAGTTGTTCAGTAAGAATATTGCTGTGGACATTTTAACTTTAAGTTGAACTTCCTCACCTTCTAGCCTGTCCAAGATCCTCAATCCCTCATGCTCAGTTGCTATGAGCTCAAAGTTAACACAATTATTGTATTGAGCTAATCAACATTTAAAGCAAGAAAAAGAAGCTTCAGGCATTTGTAGAAAAGAGGCATATGTAGAGCACAAATTAAACTTTATTGTCAACTCATATATTCAAAAAACTAAAGATTTGTGTTAACTTTTGACTCCCAAAAAAACTTAACTACCAATAACTTATTGTTTACTAGAAGCCTTGGTAGCATAAGCAGTTGATTGGCACATATTTTGTATGTTATATGTATTATATATGGTATTCTTACAATAAAGTAAGTTAGAGAAGAGAAAATGTTAATAAAATCATTTAGAAGAGAAATAAATTTACAGAACTGTATTTATCAGTATCATACATTTATGTCATCTGTTTATAAGAAAATCCACACATAATGGATCCATACAGTTCAAACCCATACAGTTCAAGGGTCAACTGTATTTGCTGGGAGTTGTTCTGGGTGTTGGAGATACAGCAGTAAACATGACAAAACCTCTGCCCTTTATGAAGCTGGAGGGAAAGATAGTCTTAAAATCACTATTAGCACAGTATGCATGTTTTTGAGAAAAATAAAACAGGACAAAGAAATATAAGCTAAAGAGAGCAGGAAGCTATTTTAGATAGGATAGTTAAGGCGGTCTTTCTGAAAAGGTGACATTTGAGTTGAGATCTGAATAGAAAAGGTGACAAAAACAAGTAAGATGTGGGGAAAAAACATTCCTAGATAAAAATATAAGCGCCATGCAGGAAAATCCACTCGGATTCCAGAGGTCCAGAGTACAGTGAACAATAGGGAGACCAGTAAAGCAAAGCCGGAGATTTCTGACATCCAGCATTCCAGAGTGAGCAAAGTAAAACTCCTTGCTCCAAAACATAAGTATCTACCAAGCTTTCAAAAAGAACCAAATCAGTGCTCTGAAACTTAACCAACGGTACACAACAAACCAAAAATATTTATTTGTGAAATTACAAGGTTCAACATCTGTAAGTTAATGTTATATATCATATTAATAAAAGGCAAATGCAGAAAGCACTAGAAATGGCTATCATTTGAAAATACCATGTAGTGGTAAGAATGTGGAGAAAATGCAACCTTTATACATTGCTGATGGGAAAGTGAATTAGCACAGTCACTCTAGAAATCAGTTCCCTATATTATTTTAAGTCAGTCATTAGAATGTACCCAAGGAAAACAAAAGGATGCATCTGCACAAAGTATTTGAATATCCATAGCATCATGATCTGTAAGCAATTTTTATGCTTACACAGAGATGAATGGATAAACAAGAGTGGTATATCTATTCAATTGGATATTACTCAACTAAAGGAACGAAGTTACAACATAGGTGAACCTCCAAATCAATGCTAAGTGAAAGAAGTCAGATGCAAAAGACTGCATATTGCATGATTCCACTTATAAGAAATGCCCAGAAAATAAATTATAAATTTATATATAGAAAAAACAGATCTGTGCTTGACTGTGCCTGGAGGAAATAGAGAATAACAGCAAATGATCTCATGAGGTGATAAAAATGTTTTAAAATTGAATTGTGGTGATGGTTACAAAGATAAAGCATTGATTAAAATTCAAAACATTAAAAATATTAACAAAATCAAAAGGAAAGCCAAGGAACCAGAGCAGGTAAGAGGTGTAAACCATGGTAAGTATTTGAATTTAAGTGCATCAGAGCCATAAAGAAAGGGAAGCAAATCATGTAATTTCTGAGGGGAAGAGCTGTTTTCTTGCCATTGTTACTTTTAATCTCTTGAGTTCCTATGCAGAGAATAGACTTTAGGGTAGCAACAGTGAAAATCGTGAGACCAGCTATAAGGACTCTTGCTCAATCTGGCAAGAAAAAATAATAGATTGAATGAGGATGGGAGCAGTGGAGATGTCCTTAATGAATTTAAATTCCAGAGAGTGGGATCAATACAATTTTGCTCTGATCAATGAACCAGGAGTCGACGAGACAAAGTATTAAATTTTTCCATGCCTGAACACACACATATATGGGGAGGGGAGTCACATAGATCTTTCCTAAAAAGAAGGCTAGAAGAGTAGATGGCTTACTCTTGAATTTCCAGGTTCAGTGGTTTCTGAGTAATGAACTTTGAGTAAATAAGAAAACAATGATTTCTAATCATGAACAGCCAGGCTGTTATTCAAAATGTTATTTACATTTTAAGAACATTTTTGTTCCATGAGCATCTCCTGTTTGTTTGTCCTAAAGAAATCATCATTAGCAAAAATCCGGGGATCTGTCTGTCATTAGCAGTCATACGTTTCAATGGCACATGCATGCTTGTTGGCTGTGTGGCTGTATGTAGCTATGTTGGAGTCAGTAACCATGGGGGAACAATATTGAAGAGGCTAATGAGAGACACCAACTTTATATTCCTACCCCGAATTTCAAAAGTCTTGATATCGCTACGTGTATTTGAATCCCAAGCTTGATTTAATTATGTTCCTCCAATTCTAAGTGATGCATGATATCAGGCATGACCAGGAATGGAAATATTTCTTTGTGGAATTTTTAAAATCTTGATTGCTGCAAGGAAACAACCTTTAAGAAAACACAGAATCTTTCCAAACTCAGAAGAGATTCCTGTAACTAAGACTTTTCCCAAAATGGAATAGTATTCATGTTGTGGTCGATTTTTCTCCATTCCTATTAGTCATGATAGTACAACTTCCCCAAGAAGAAAGAAACAAAGAGAATGTAAGAAAGGAGCATGACAAGCAGGACCTGGAAAGCAATGAGTGGGATCCCAAAAGAATTTTTCCTATCTTTAGTTGTGAGAGAAAAGAGTTGTTTATTCGAAATGATGCTTCAGGGGTCAGGAAAACAAAGAGCAGAACACAGATCCAGTGACCCCCCACAAACTGCTGACTGCAGCTTGGCCTCCCAGCTTCGTCTGCAGGAAGCCAGGCATCCAGGCTCTAACTTTCATCCCCATTCAGGAGGGGGTGACAGGGCAGCCATTGAGTGAGAAAGTCATGAGAATATTATTAGCCACATTCAAAGTTCAGAGCAAATGCTTCCTCCCAGAGCGTCTGGGAGCAGCAGGCAGGAGCTCCCAGGCCAAGGGCTAGGACTGCTGCCTCTGGGGTAGGGAGGAAAAGAACACTGCTTGCCTCCCAAGGGGAGCGCGATGACAGTGGGTGGTCAGCTTTGGCTCAGAGTTCTGGCGTCACTGGAAATCCTCATTTCTTCTGGGTCACTGTGTCTTCGAATCACTAGTTATACAGGAAACTTGTACAGTTCCTGAGTCCATCCTTCCGCCCTCCAGTCAGACCACCTTGACCAGGCTATGACCTCAGTGTAACATGATGGCTATATTGCCCCCTGCTGGTCAGATAGAGTCAGGAAAATGACTGATACAGGCAAGCAGTCCCGACCGTAGCAAGATGAGAGTGAGTCACTATCAGCATATGTGTTTCATTAGACTTGTTTTCTGTGATTGAGACTATTCTGCCCATACCCACTGGTGCTCTCTTTTAATACCCAAGATGATCTGCCCACGAGAACCTGATTGGGTTATATGGCACAAGTTACCTGGAGCGGACTTTCAGGATCTCATATGTGACTAACTTACTTTCAGGGAATTGATGTTGGTGTATACTGATGCTTTATTATAGAACTTGCAAACTGCTTTTTAAAGAATGCTCTCTAAAAACTTAGACAGAGATAATATAAAGATCACTGAATATTTAAGAATGCTAACTAGTTCCTAACACGTACTTTGAAAACATCATTTTTTTTGAGGAGCCAAAATTTTCACCATCAAGTCATTCCTTTGATGTAATTTAGTATAAATTCTCTGGAAAACAATCTGGAAATAAATAACAAGCATCTGTTGCATATTACTGTTGTTTGTACCCACATTAGGACACAAAGATATTTGTTTGAGTCAACTTTTCTAGGACTACACCTTTAAAAACTTTTGGGGGGGGAGAAAAAAGTTTTTTTGAAAAATACTTGGGTAGATGATCCAAATGGTTTATAACCTTAATCCTAATTTTTAAAAAATTATTGCAAATAAATTATCTTTGTATAATAGAATAACTATTAGCTTTTACTTTTTTATAATTTTCAAACTTCTGGCTTTAATAGTCAGATTTTGTTATTTTCTTTAGTGATTTTTTAAGGTTACAGTGATTTAGAATTATATGCATATGGCTACTTCAAACTACAGAGATGATCCCTCATACATAGCCCCTCATACAGCTATACAGTGGACTGAAGTCCAATTGCACCTCTTGTTAAAAATTTCATGAAAGAGCTAAAAGTCAAAAGTGTTGGCTTCTGTGAATTGATCTGAGAGAAAAGACAGAAGTAGAGGTAAAGTCACTAGTTTATCACAAGTCTTTTCCTTGAGACTATGCATGTATTACATCTAAAAGCAACTAAGTTAATGTTTAGTGAAAGTTATTTTAAAAATAAAACAGCATGCTCTATGGAGATTTTTTTTATCTGACTATTGTTAACCACTGATGAAACTGCAGGTAAGGAGGTTACTGTGTAATCTTCTATTTTAGAAAGATTAGTCTGACAACATCTACAGATAAAATAAAGAGGAAGCATCAGAGACCAACTGGAAGAGATTGAGAAAAAACTACAAAAAATCTTGAGACTGCAAAGAGAAGGTGTATCCGTCAGTGATGGGAAGAGAGGCAGGATTCACAGAGATGATCCAAAACTACCCAAAACTCTTTCTGTTGAGTTTCTCCTTTTGACATCTGATTTCATCAATTTTTACATCAACTTTATTTCACTGTTCATTTCCTCTCTTTTTCCTTTCCTCCAGCATAAAGGAATCCCCTAAAGTCCATAATCCAAATAAGCCATTCTTTAATCCCATGCATATTCCTTTTGATCCTATGATGAGTCAAATTTTAGACATGAACCGTCCCTCAAAGATCTTAAGTGGGTGCCTAGAATCTTTATTGAGATCTTCCCTCAATCAGGAAACAGTCTTCCAGGCAAAGATTTGCTCAGACCATTGGGTGAAACCTTCAGACCCGTCTCATTATTTGAAGAGTTCACACTTTGAAAAATACATTTTTCCAGATTAGGAAAATGGGTTCACATGCCTCCAGTGAGTGTGTCTTAAGAATTCCGAGTTTAAAAGTTGAACTAAGTGAATTTTAGGGGAAAGAAATTGCAAAAAGGGAACTGGATCTCTGTGTTAACTATCGCTTGATTGAGGAAGTTATAGTAGGGGAGGCTTCCTTCATAAAACACGGAATCATGAACTTCCTTAATGTCAACAAATGTAAATGAATGGCCTGATAGACTCCAGGCATAATCTATCATCTGATCTCATGTGACTCACTGCAGCTGACATTTGGACCTTCACAAACTGAAAGATGGCAAGATGCTAACATAGAAAGTGACTTGAGAAGATGCATGATAAGAAATGATAACAAAAGTTTTCTTAGCTAAATGAATTCAAGGAAATGTTTTCATTTTTGAGGTCAGTCACAAGCTTTATAATGCAATTTAGGAGTGATAAGGAGCTAAGAAATGAGTCATAATTAATCTAAAAATATCCTACTGTCCTAACAGTGTGATTTTCCAGTAGCTCAGGGCCGAATTACGAGCTGAGGAGAGGAACATTCCAAAGCATTGCTTTGGTATGTGACACCAACTGAATCCCACTATTGAATGTCCTTTTCTCCCCTAATCTGTCTTCCCATGTGGAGAGTCCTCTGTTAAAGGAACACTCCTGGCACTTTTCCCATCTTTTTTCATTCTTCTGTAGAGTAAAAAAAAAAAAGATGGTCCAGGGAAAAAGAAGGATCCACGTCTACTAAAAGACAGTAAGCATGAAGGTTTCGCTTTTCTTCTACTTGTCCATCTACTTGTCTCCCGGTTTATCTGGTCAGTGAATTCGGAAGTGAACTTGGAAGTATCTGGTCAGTGAATTTGCACTAGGCCTTCATGTCCTCTTTAGAGACTTGTGTTCTGCTTTACCCTTTACTAAGGGAACTTGTCTACTTTGCGTGGGAGGCCCATGGTTGTAGGGCTCTGCCAGCAGCTCTGTAAAAACAGGACACCAAGTTCCAGGTGAGGTTTAGCTACTCTCTCAGTCTACAGATCCAGGTCACCTTTTCTCAACACTTCTCCTAACATCCAAGGGCCATGTTTTGATATACACCTACCCGAATCTCTTCCAATTTGAGTGAAAGAGTAAGTGATCAGCCGGGCACAGTGGCTCGTGCCTGTAAGCTTCAGCCTATGAAGTGGCCTGGGCTAGGGATCGCGGTTCGAGTCCCGCCTGGGGCTTGTAGCAAGACCTAGTTCCAAAAAAATAGCTGGGCGTGGTGGCGCGCGCCTGTAATCCCAGCTACCTGGGAAGCCGAGGCTGGGGATTGCTTGAGTCTGTGGTATCCTGGGCAACGAGAGTCTGCGGTTCCACAGGCAAAAATAGTGAGACCTAGTCTCAAAAAAAAAAAAAAAAAGAGTAAGTGATCACATTCGCATGAATATGTAAAGATACTAAAACCTGCTGAACTGTATACTTTGTTTAGATGGATTGTCACTCAATTTGATAATTAACTAATTTTTATGTTATGAGAGAGCAAAAGGGAGAAGGAAGAATTAGGTGGAGTAAATTAAAAAGTTTGGCAAAACCTATAAATCAAAAGGGAGAAAGCATAAATTAAAAGCAAACATATTACAATGATTATGCTCTGATTCATCACTAATAAATTGTTCATATTTGGAACTTTATTTTTATATTAGTTGTTTTTCTTCCCAACAGACCTGTAAGTGAGCTAGGCTACAGGTTCAGGGATATGTCAATGTTTCTCCACCTAGGTGTGCAAACAACTACATTTTAGGCAAACAAAAACATAACGGTCTCATAATATACTTTACAAAATATAAATTGGATATGATACACTGAAAGTCTAATTTGTTGGTGTGTAGAGTGTGTGCTCTTACAGAATGTCCTCATATGTAGGATTCTTTCAACCACACATTAGATAATAATTTACACTCTGGAATTGCCTACTGCTTTATGCCTTACAAAGGCATATGCCTAACAGAAATTTTCTCACTGAATTCTCACTGTAACTCTGAGATAGGCCAGAATGGGGTCAATGTTGCCATAATAGAAATGAGAAGATTGAATCCCAGCAAAGTCACCATGTTCTCCCATGCCACGAGCAAAACCCAGAGTGTTGACTACAAGTCTTCCATCTCTTAAACCAGTGACTTCATCAAAATCCCCACCTCCTGGAGACCATGCTTGCTGGGATGAGCTCTAATATCCATTTGACCTAGCCATTTCCACACTGGCTGATGACAAAAGCAGTTGTACTCATGGCATACCACAGTTGGCAGCATCACTGCTTCAATCTGTCCACACTCAAATTCCCTTTCTACACCCTGTACACAACCCATCCTCAAATCAAACATCCTGAAATGATCCAGCCAGCAGAAGAGAGCTCAGTGACGAGTAGAGACCCTGGGAAATGGCTCTGCCTGGGTATCTGTTTCATCACCACAAAAATGCCAAAACAATAAAACAGCCTCAGAAAAAGATGGAAAAGTAAAAGAAGAAAGGCAATTATATCAACATAGATTATTCAGTGGGAGAGGATAAAAATTTTATTCTAAATGATTTAGAAAGATTTCACACATATCTGAGTATGTCTGTACAGTTTATTTTCAAATCTCTAAATCTGGAGAGTGAAATTTTTACTTCTCATTCATCCAGGTAATTTAACTCTATGTAAAATAATTTACTACATAAAGTAAATTTTCCCAAATCAATTCTCTGAAATATATATGAGAAGGGTCTATTATATAGGCAAGCTTGGTCAAATGTTTCACTTTTTGTTCTTTTTAGAGGAAAGGAGACAAAGGTGATCTTTCCCTGCTAGGGAATGCTTTAGAGAGGTGACAGTCCTGATAAGAGAATTAGCTACAAGACATTTGACTGCACTTAAGACCAAATTCAGAAGCTAGATGTTACCCATGGGGGTAGAAGAAACTAAACAATGGCTGAACTTTAAATACACTAGATTTACTAGAGATGATTAAGGGCTGGAGAAAACCTTAAACCTTAAGGGTTATGAAAGAGTCAAGGAATGGGAGAAGAAAGGTTAGTAAAATAATACCAGTGGTGGAAGAAATCCTGGCACCTGTGCAGATAGTCGATGGAAAGACATATTTAATTTTAATTAATATAGAAAAGAGATCATTTAAAAGCACTCCAGCATTATGAAAACAATAGAACACAAAGATTTTTATGACGTATAGACTAAATGTTTTAAGTGTATGTATAAATATATAAAGTGTATGTGTATGTGTATATATGTGCATGTATGTTTACATTACACACATATATATACTTTATTCATACAAGGAGTAAAAGCCTGAAGGGACTAGAATAGAAAGTTACTAGTGTTTATCATAGGAATTAGGATTGTCAGTGTTATTTATTCTTTCCTTATTATTTTTTTAAATTCTACAGTTCAATAGTAAGTACATGCTATTACAATAAATACATGCAGTTAATGTTATAAAAAAGAAAATTACATTGCTCTTATAATATAATTGAACCCCATAATCAATACACTTATAAAGTTAGCAATCTATTTTTCGGAACCTATCAAACTTTCTATTCCTTGTATGTAGTGAGTTTAAACTTTGAGTTCACATTCAGATCTTTTACTCAGAGTAGAGAAATCATCCACTGTGAAGGCACAACGATATTGTGTTTGTAATGCTTTTTCTTATGGCGACCAAGGGCTGAAAAAGAGGGACAACTAATCACTTCACCTAAATTTCATTCATTTTTATTAAACAGAATATTATGTGTATTTAAATACATATACATTTGTCTATCTCTATATGTTACTCAAATAAGATGCAATTAGTATAATTTCAATAATAGGGAATATTTACAATAATTTAACAAAATGATAAAATTTCATCAATTGTCCTCCAGGGTCTCTTGAAGGAATTTCATTTATAGGAATCATTCACTTTCTATTTAAAGGGTCATTTCAACATCAAATCAAATTAGCTGATTCCAGCCTCAGGAATTTGCATCTTCTTTGCTCAAAATAGAAACCCATGGCTGGTGGTGGGAATCACTTCATTTCATTTGCTGTCTCAACTTGCCCAGCACAGCAAAAACCAAATTAGATCAGAGGAGAGAACAGCACATTTTCAAAGATTTCTTTGAAGCATTTCTAACTTTTAAATGAGGGGTAAGTGATGGGCTGCATAAGACCTGCAAACATCATCCCATGATGTGTGTGTTTTCTAAATAAAGACATGCTTAGGTAGACTCGGGCATCTGTAGTATGATGACTGTCCCAGAGAAAACAAATTTACAGACCTGACCATTCCAAAAGCAAAATGACCACTCATCAGTGTATCCCCACAAGCCGATAATCTCATTCTCCACTGAACAGATGGCTTGATGAGGGCCAACATCAGGGGCCTTTGATGCACATGCATCCATTCCACTTCATGAAAAGGTTACATGGCTCCAGGAGACAGGCAGAGAGAATTTCCTGTTGATTTACATAAGGTTATGTTCTCAAAGCAAGACACAAGGCAGCTGTTTGGGACAAAGCCCTAACAAAAGTGCATCCCCAAATCACAGTGTTGGTGTTGGCACTGTGAGGAATAGAACATGAGTTCAGTTCATTATCATAACAAGCAAAGAATCAGGGAGTGGAAACCGGGCCAAGGAGAAGAGTGAATCCTTTGATTTCTGTCCACCATTCCTGAGCTGTCGCAAAATCTCATAAAAGTAACTCATCTTCGGTTGTATATCCTTGTTGATGATGCATCTTTTCTGGTCTCTATGAATGATGATATGCTGTGATTTTCAAACTTTACAGAAGGGTTTTTTTTTTTCTTACGTTTTACAGATTTCTGCTCTGCTCTTCTCCCTGGCGTACCTGCTCATCTGAATGTTCTCCCTGCTCCTTTTTGTTCCCCTGAAATAGATACGACTTGCCCTAATGCTGGCCTGCTGCTTCCTTCCGGGATGTGGCTGGCTGCCACAGAGTCAAGGGTTGAGATCAAAAGGAGGTTGCTCCTACACAGGGGAAAACATAGCCTGTCAGCTGTTGCTCCATGAGAGTGTTGATTGGGAAGACGGCAGCAGGGAAGACTTGGGGACACTTCCCACCACTTAATGATCTGAGTAAACGAGGCTTCTCACAACAGACGGAAGGAAATCATTTTCTATAGAGATTGATGGCCAGAAGTCTGTGGCCAGGGCAGCCTGTTGGAAAATTACTAACATACTGTACGTGAGTCTCAGCCTTGGCAATTTCTCTGTTCCTTTTTGATATCTGAAAATTCAGAAATTCAACCACACAGGATCCATTTTTTGTTTTTTTATTCATATTTATTTGTTTGTATGTATATATATATATATATATATGTTTCACATATTCCCCAGGGTTCATGTATCACCTTCCCTCCTTGACCACTCCCTTCCATCCCCCCGCTCCCATCACCACCAGTTGTGTTCTTTAGTTTGGTTGTTAGCTTGTTTAGACTTAAGATCCATTTTTTTTGTAGCAAATCTGAGTCTTTTCCAAAAGCCACTGAGATTCCCAACCTTGTGTTTAACTGCTAGACTAGGCTTGTTTATATACAGCAATTCCAACTGTTATAGTACCTCACCCTAAGACCACTCCTAAATCACAGAGTCTTAATTTTAAAAGCTGGGAGACAAAGCCCATTACAGACAAATGTGCACTGGATTAGTTTTCTCTGTCCTACACTTAAGGCAAAATGTGTAGGGAGGGAAGAAGGGAGGAAGAGAGAGAGAACTGAATTGGCATATAAAAATTGGAGCAGAAATGACTCATGTCCACTCAAAATTGACCCATGAATAGTAAGCCACAATACTGCTCCCTAAGATGTTAAAATCAAGTACATACTTAAGAATATGAAATAAAAATCTCACTTCCAGCCAGTTTTCTAAGCAGTCTTTTATTGTCTTTCATCAGTTTTCAATTGACTCCCTAAACAAACACTTTGGGAAAAATAAAAATTATTAATCATTAAAAATAAGAAATAGTAATTGATTCAAGTATGTAATTCCTTTCACTTAAATATCTTAATGTTTTCAATTGTTTAACTGACAATTGCAAACTTGGTATATGAAAGCTAATGCTGTTATTGCTGTTACATTTATCTGAAGAGATAGCTTGTTTTCAGCTAAGTTTCTCACATCCTATTACAACTATACTGAATTGAAATTAAAAGCATAGTTTTACCCTAAAAAACTGCATAAAATATTAAAAACATCAACCTCCTACTTTCTCTTAAGCTTGAGAGATTGATAGATTGATTAGATTTGATTGATTATATCAAAACTACTTCCAATTAGAGGGAAATATTTTAGCACCACGTGCTAGTAAATCTTCCTATTTGTATAGGATAACTTTCATCCATGAAATAGATTATCCTACATAGTTAAATTTTTCCTTTAAAAAAACAGCAATTTATGAAGATTTTGTTCGATTTGTTTTTGTTTCAGTAACGTTGGTTTACAATATTATATATGATTTAGAGGCACAGAATCACATACCCTTCAAGTGTATGCTACCACAACACACCCACCACCAAGGTATTAAAATCCTCTGCCATAAATCACTGTGCTCCTCCCCATTTTGCTTTCCCCTTCTCTCTCCTTCTCTGGTAGCCTCAATTCTACAGCTAGAAGCTAGGGTTTGTTATCAGTTTGAGTTTATTTCTTTATTTCTTTTTATTCCTTTTGTTTCTCTGTTTTCTACATATAAAAGACACCATCTGGTATTTGTCTTTCTCCTTCTGACTTATCTCACTTATCATAACCCCTGCAATTACATCCCATGCTGTTGTAAATGGCAAGGGTTTATCTTTTTTAATAGCTGACTAGCATTCCATTGTGTATACACACTCCATGCATGCACAAATGCACGCACAGAAGTATGTGCCCACACTCCACCCCCCCACACACACACGTCTTCTTTTTTTTTTAATAATTTTTTTTACTTTATGGCCTAGTGCCACAATCCTAATTGAAAACTTTATTTATAATATCCTTCGTCTGACATAATAACAGAACAGTAGTTAAGTATGTAAAAAAATTACTAAAATGACTTTTTTTCCGGTCAGTATATGCATTTACGTATTTTTCCTTGGATAAGAATTTAATGAAAAGGAAAACTAAACACCTACCAGTCATTGTAGGCTTATAGTTTGCAATAATTCCAGGAAAATATGTAGCAAAGTACTTGCACAAAAAAATTTTTTTAGCTTTATAAAAAAATTTTTTTTAATAATTTATTTATATATAAGTTTCACATCTCTGTGATCTCTGGGGTTCACTCCTTCTCCATGACCATCCACCCTGTCCCACCCACCCCCTAAGTTGTGTACTTCAATTTGGTTGTTGGCTTGTTTTGACTTTTTTTCATGGATTTTTGTTTATCTTTCCCATGTCCCATAAAGTAGTGAAACCATCTGGTTTCTGCTTTTTTTTCCTTTTGACTTGTTTCTTTTAATATGAATTCTTCTAAGTCCATCCATGTTATCATAAAATCGCCCAATTTGTCATTTTTAATTAAGAATTAATATTCCATTGTGTATATATACTGTATTTTTTTCTCTTAGTCATCTGTTTTCAGGCATTTCAGTTGCTTCCATGTCCTTGCAATTATAAATAGTGCTGCAATAAACATCTGAGTACAGGTGTCCCTTTGTACCCACATTGAAGTCTCCTTTGGGTAAATTCCCAAGAGAGCAATTGTTGGGTCATATGGTAGTTCCATTTTCATTAATTTGAGGGCCCTCCACACAGTTTTCCATAGAGGTTGGACCAGTTTACATTCCCACCAGCAGTATAAAAGTGTCCCCTTCTCTCCACATCATCGCCAGCACATGTTGTTGCCAGTTTTATGGATGTGGGCCATTCCTACTGGTGTAAGATGGTATCTCATGCTGGTTGTGATTTGCATTTCCCTTATTGCTAGTGACGTTGAGCAATTTTCATGTGCCTGTTGGCCATTTGTATTTCCTCTTTGGAGAAGTTTCTTTTTAGTTCTTCACCCCATTTTATGATTGGGCTTCTTGTTTTGCTTTTGTTTAATTGTGTGAGTTCCTTGTGGATCTTCGTTATTAAACCCTTATCTCTCTTATGGAGGGCAAAAATTTTTTTCCATTCAGTTGGGCTTCTTTTAGTTTTTTCTGCCGTTTCTTTTGCTGGACAGAAGCTTTTTAGTTCGATGTAGTCCCATCTGTTTATGTTTTCCTTCAATTTTTTGCCATCAGTAGATTTTTCCAGAAAGGGGTTTCTGAATTGTACTTCCTGGAGGGTTTTTCCCAAGTTATTTTCTATGTATGTTATGGTTTCAGGTCTGACATTTAAATCTTTTATCCATTTTGAGTTGGTTTTTGTACAAGGTGTGAGGATGTTGTCTTGGTCTATTTTTTTGCAGGTCTTAGTCTAATTTTCCCAACACAATTTATTGAAGAGGCTATTTTTGTTCCAATGTAAGTTTCCCCCCCTTTGTCAAAGATCAATTGACTATATACGTGTGGTTTTATTTCCAAGCACTCAATTCTGTACCATTGGTCTGATTGTCTGTTGTTGTACCAGTACCACACTGTTTTAATTATTATGACTTTGTAGTATAACTTGAGGTCTGGGATAGTTGGTCCTCCATTCTCTCTTTTTTTGGACAGGAGGCTTTTTTGATATTCGAGGTCTTTTGTTATTCCATATGAACTTCTGTAATTGTTTTTCTATCTCTTTAAAAAAATGTCATTGGAATTTTTATAGGAATTGCATTGAATCTGTAGATCGCTTTTGGCAGAATGGTCATTTTGATGATATTAGTTCTTCCAATCCATGAGCAGGGAATGTCTTTCCATTTCCTTATGTCTTCTTCTATCTCCTTTAGCAGCTTTTTAAAGTTTTCTTTGTATAGATCTTTCATGTGCTTTGTTAGGTTTATTCCCAGGTATTTAATTGTTTTTGGTGCAATGGTAAATGGGATGGCTTTTTTAATTTCTTCTTCCTCTTCTTGGTTTTTTGCATATAGGAAAGCTACTGACTTCTGTGTGTTGATTTTATATCCGGCTACCTTACTGAACTGGTTTATTATTTGAGTAGTTTTTGCGTGGATTTTTTGGGGTTCTCTATATAGAGAATCATGTCATCTGCATATAATGATAGCTTCAGTTCCTCTTTTCCTATTTGTATCCCTTTTATTTCTTTCTCTTGCCTTATTGCCCTACCTAAGACTTCCAGTACAATGTTAAAAAGTAGTGGGGAGAGTGGGCATCCTTGCCTTATTCCAGATCTTAGTTGGAATGGTTTTAATTTTTCTCCATTTAGGATGATGCTTGCCATAGGCTTGTCATAGATTGCTTTTGTTATGTTGAGGTATGATCCCTTGATCCCCATTTTTTCAAGGACTTTTATCATGAATGGATGCTAGACTTTGTCGAATGCTTTCTCTACATCTATTGATATTATCATGTGGTTTTTTGTTTTCTCTTTGTTGATGTGGTGTATTATGTTAATTGATTTCCGGATATTGAATCATCCTTGTGCCCCTGGGATAAATCCCACTTGATCGTGGTGAATAATGCTTTTTATGCATCATTGGATTTTTTTTGCCAGGATTTTGTTTAAAATTTTTGCATCCGTGTTCATTAGGGAAATTGGTCTATAGTTTTCTTTCTTGGTGCTGTTCTTATTTGATTTTGATATGAGTGTGATCTTTGCTTCATAGAATGTGTTTGGCAGTTTTCCTTCTTTCTCAATTTTCACACTATGCTTATTTCATGTTTCCTTTTGTTTTGTATCTTTTGTATCTATACCAAGTACACTTTCTGAATACTATTTCATTAATCTCTACAAACTCTCAGCATTATTGGTTTTTCTTTCACTTATGTTGTTTTTTACTGTATTAAAATTTCATATTTATAAACCTTGTTACAGATTTCAAGACATTTTACATCCATTTTGCTTTGTTTTACTTTCCACCAAAGCATCTGTGTTCACACTCCATTTGCCTCCCTCCTCCAGTCCCTCCATCCTTTCCTCTAAACCCTCTGGTAACCATTATCTTCTTGTTGCCATTTCAAGTTTTAATTCTTTTATTGTTTGCATGTAATTGTTTTAGGGTGTTTCTATTCCACAACTGAGTGAAACCATGAGAAAACTGTATTTCACTTATTGAGATGAATTCGCTCACCTCATGGTCCATCCATTTTGTCCCTATTGCTATTGTTTCATCATTTGCCACTGCTGGGAATAGTCCGCTGAATATATGTTATTGTCAACAGTTTCTCTATCCATTCATCTCTTGAAGGGCACTTGAGTTGGTTCCATGACTTACAATTATAAACAGTGCTGCTATACACATAGCCATAGATAGATCTTTTTGTATTAGATTTTTCATGTTATTTGGATAAATACATAATAGCAGTATTGCTGGATCAAATGCAATTTTTATTTTTATTCTCTTGAGAAACTTATATACTGCTTTTCACAAGAGCTAAACATCTTGCATTTTTACCAACAGTGGATGAGAGTTACTTTGTCTTCACAACCTCATCAACACCTGCTAATTCTGTTCTTTTTTTTATATGGACCATTCTCATAAGGGTGAGGTGGTATCTCGATGTGGTTTTCATATGAATTTCTCTTATAGTAAGTAATATGAAAAAATGTCTATAGGCCATATGAATGCCTTCTTTAGAGAAGTGCTTTTTGACCATTATTTAATCGGGTCATTTGTTTTTATTGTTGTTGCTGGATTTCTTAGGTACTTGGTAAATTCTGGAATTACTCTTTGTATGCAAATATCTTTTCCCATTCTATAGGTTGTCTTTTTGTTTCTATGATGATTCTTTAGAGATACAAAGCTTTTAGGTTTTGATACAGTCAACTTTTTATATGCTTTCACTTCCCTTGCTGCTAGGGTTGTATCTCCAAATACATATTTGTGGTAGATGTTCTGTTGTGTAGCCCTTATATTTTCTTTTACATATTCTATGGTTTTAGTTCCTATCTCCAAAGCTTTAAGCCATTTTGAGTGAATTACCATGTATGGTGCAAAATATGGGTCCTCTTCTTTTTTTTTGTATGTGGTTATCTATTTTTGCCAATACCATTTATATAAAAGGCTCTCTTTTCTCCATTGTGTGACATAGATCATGTTTCTTTTTTTTTAATGGGGTAATAAAATACATATAATGTAAAATTTAAATTTATCCATTTTAAGTATACAATTCAGTGACATTAAGTACATTCACAATTTTGGGCAACCATCACCACTATCTAGTTCTGAACCATCTGTCACTCCACTAGGAAACTCTAGACTCATTAAAGAGTCAGTCTCCATCCATACCCAATCTGGAGGCCTGGCAAATACTAGCTTGTGTTCTGTCTCTATGAAGTTTCCTGTTTTGGGTATTTCATATACATGGAAACATACAATTAACTTTTTATATCTTGTTTCTGCTTAGTATTGTGATATTTCAGTCTTGACAAGAAGAAACAATGTCATTTTTGCCCTTGCTTTGAAGTTATAGTTTTGATTTCCATAGGAATGAGAAAATCCTTACCATGATTCCTGACACTTATCCAGAACTTAAAGGTTTATCTCTGGAATGTCTTCAAACCATATCAGAGCCAAGATTGATTGGTTCAAGTTTTCAGAGCAATGTTATACTTCCTTTATGAGTCTGTTATAGTGCTAATCAGATACAAGTTTTTGAAAAACTCAACTACAGTACAATAAACAATAAGGTAGTATTATTACTATTCCATACAGTAAAAAAATAAATCACAGGATAAGGAGATTCCAGGGTAGTCCAGCACTTCAATAATTATGTTTAATCATAACAAGACAACCTAGGAAGAAGAAATAGTGAGCTAGTAGAAGAGTTGCCCCATGTTCTATTTTAACAAAAGAATTGAATCAAGAGCTGAGCTAATCTGAGTTGCTCAACTACCTGTTTAATAAATAAATACATTAAATCACAGACTGGTGACTCTTATTTCAACATATTTTCCAAACAATTTGGCCTATCAAACTGACCAAAAAGCGTCATGGTAGACAAAAATCTCAACCCAGAAGTTGTTATGAAGTTACTCTCCTCTCTGTGTTGTGAACCCTTTACATATTTACTTCTAATTCCTCTCTCAGGAACTGGATAACTTTTCTTTTCTAGTGTTAGTTCCCTCTAACAAGTCTCCTATATATAGAATTCAGAATTCAGATGAATTCTACTTTCTAGCATTAGTTCCCTCTAACAAGTCTCCAATATAACCTTATCTGGTTCAACTATACCTAGTATCTTGGTGAATTTTGTCCGTAATGGGCAAAGGATCCACTCTTTGGGGTCAGGATCTATAACAGCGCTAGTTTTTTATAACTTTCTGTGTGTCTCTCCTTTGTTGGACCTTCCACCCAATCCTCTTTCTTACCAAAGGTGGCAAGATAGCTTCAGAGGTTCTATGGACTTTGGGAACCTTCCTCGTAGAAGCACATCCAGAACAAGAAAAGGACAGTTGTTTCCTTCATATGATGTTGACTTGCCCTGTCAACATTCATTCTCAAAATAGGATAGGACCGACCAAATATATCAACATATTGAGGTTCTGTTCATGAGAAAGACTAGCAATATAACAATTTGATAAGCAACTTACAGTGTTTGCTGTGGAATGTGTATTGGCTTGAATCGATTACTTTTCCACTCTAATAATCTGACTGATTCCGTCAAGCTTGATCGTCTAGGACATCAAACCTGAGTAACTTGGTTGAGAAGGTATTCACCAAACCAGGTGGTTATGACTGGAGTCTTAAGATTCACATCTTACTTTGTCAGATATCTAGCTAACAGAATATAAAGGGCAGTTAGGTATACAACAATATCAAGTCGTTAGGAACAAGACCAGAATGTCTATGTCAAAATGATATGTGATAAAGAATGTATCATCACATCAAGAAGATATTTAGAAACATTTCCAAATTTCCTTTCCATGACACTATCAGAGCACATCCCCTAGGACATTTACTCGCATTTCAGGAACTACTCTAATAAGTTCTAAATCATTGATCAGCAATTGGATCAATTATTTTCCCTCTGAACTTACTACTCTTGTCAGTGACTAGCCCAAACTTACCAGTTAGTGTCACACAGATAGAGCCTTAATTGAACCAATAAATCTAGAGGCCCATCAATTATACTGACAGCTTAAAAGGTAGAAGGAAGAAATGAAACACAACCCAGAATAGGAGTTGCCTTTTTCCTCCTCATCATGTGGGAAGAGGAAACCCTCATGAAATTTGAGGATCTATTCAACCAAGAGAACAAGGCTTCAATTCTGCCGATGGGGAGAAACCTTGCTCAGGAAAAAGGGCCATCAACCAAAGGGTCCTCTGGTGCTAGAAACAGTGATTTATGGTCTAGAAATGACACTGCTATGTGCCTTAGAAAGTGTTTACACAGTTTGTTTTCACACTTAGGGGGGAGTAATTTGCAAAAACTAGAAACATCTTTGGTGACCATCATTACTGCTTTGTCAGTTCCCTTCTCACAGCAGCTAGGTTGGGGTGGGGGGAGGGAAGAAGAGCTGTTTATATAATCTTTTCTTTCCACAGGAGAACCTGAGACTGTTATCTGTGCAGTTGGGGTATGCTGGTTTCCCTCTAAAACTAGAGGATGGGTTGTTAATGTTATAATTTATGGGGTGCTTATCAACAGACTTCAGCTTGCAGATGGCTCCAGGGAAAGAATTTCATTCTTATCGAGACAATTCCTTTTGGCTGTCATTTGTTGGTCTTGGATATCAACATGGATATAGCACCATGGTCACACACTTGGAAAGAGAATAACAAAAATCTTGCAACTGTCCTTTGGAAACTGAGCTTCTGTAACCTCTTCAGATGTCTGTCACATATCTTTGTCACCAAGATTTAAATATCACATGGTTCTCAGCACACAGGAGAATTAAACAGGAAGACCAATAACCCACAGAACCTTCCAGTGAAGAAAGCCAGAATTTTACTTTAAGTCTAAACAGAGAATTAAAGATATCAGAATAATTCCACTAGTTACTCACTAACCAATGGGAGCATAACTAGATACACAATTTGGCTACTGGGAGAATTTTAGCCAGAACAGATGTTGCACAATCATTGAACACATTTTCTGTGTTTTGTTACTTTAAAAAAAATAAATATTAGTCCATTGTTTCCCAATGAGCCTTTCAAAATAATTTTTTAAAAACTATATATTTATTCCAGTGTTACTGATACACAACATGTTGGAACTCTAAGCCACTAGCATTGAGAATTAATATCATTACTTTGTACCCACATTTTTAAAAAAGAATCAAATAGAAGTCTCTATTTCTGACTCATTTTACTCACTACTGTTTCTGAATGACATTGTTCCAAAGGGTACCTATGTAGGGTCAATACTGAGCCCATAAAGAACATCTGGTTAGCATAGTCTTTGTCAATTCTTTTCAAATAAGAATTCTAAAGGTTTTCCCATTAATAGAATGAACACAAGAATAAAGACACAATGCTAAATTGTGAATCTGTTTGCTTAGAAAAAAATAACTCATAGCTCTATTATTAAGCCATTTCATTGTTTTAGCAGCTAACTGCTATTATCCCCCACTGTCAGAATAAATCCAACGTCAAATATTTCTGCATGTTGACAGATAGTTAATATTAAAGACAAAGTTAATATTGAAAATTTAATCAAGCTGAATAAATAGGAATAAAATGCTTTACCTAACTCACATGGAGTTTAGCATGCTAGGGGCGGTCTCCAAAAAAATGTCAGGTAGATTTTTCTCAATATACCCAGAGTAGATTTCTTCCCAAAAAGTGTCACCTTGATATGAGGAAATAAAGGTCAGCTGAGATCCAGTGGGCCTCAGAAAAGCTAGTAGCTTATGTAAACAATGTGGATTATTTTACATTAAACTCAGTGAAATCTCTACAGATTGAGTAGCTTTTGCCCTTCTCTGAGTCCTTCTCTCTTTCCTAATCAAAGAAGACTCGGTCACTCCCTAAGTTACATCCAATCACTGCTCTCCTTGAATGAGATCCAGGTTTATCTGTAAACATGCTGCCTGAAACTAAGGATGTCTTCTTTACTCTCAGAATGAATATGAGATCACCCTTCTCTTCCTGTCTATCATGTGAGGTCTCTCACTCTCCCCCAAACACCCCAGGTTTTTAAATACAGGAAAATTATTCCTGGTCCTCTTCATTTTCCTTTATAATTTAGAGACATGTAAAACCACCATATATATGTGATTAAATTGATTTTTCCATTGTTAACTCCTCTGATACTGTTTTTGTTATCTCTTCCAGGCAGAGATGAACACAGAGGGATGGGAGATTTCTCCTGAGCCCTGATAGACTTTCTGAACATTTTTACACATTTAGGTTCTTCTTTGTTTTTTGTTTGTTTGTTTGTTTTTTTTAATTCTTTGAGACTTTGACATCATTAACCCCAAACATGCTGAAACCAAAGGTGTCCAGACAATACAACCTGCCCTGGTCACTACTTAATTTGCTGCCCAATCAACGGCTCATCTCAGGAATTTGGGAATTGTTGGCTCTGAATTCAGAAAAATGGAGAATTGTTGCTGAACACTGAGTGCCAACCCTGTTGCTACTCTAGCATCTGTGTGTGACTCCATGTTTACTTATAACCTATGTGACAACTTTTGAAAAATTTTGCACAATCAATACCAAACTGAAATGGACAAGAGGCTAAAATACTTTATTTTCTTCTTTCAATGGGGGGGGGGAGGGTAAGGGAGGCAAAAATAAGATTCAATGATTTTTCCCTATGCTAATCTCCTTTCAATAAGTATTCAAATCTAAATAACAGCGTTAAGATATTAATGCTACCTAGGGGACGTAAGGATGGGAGAGGGAAAGAGAAGACTGTTGAGAGTATGTGACCTAACAGTAAAATGACTGCTTTTTTCAATAGTTATTTAGATGGGTTGACTTCAAATATAAAAACACATTTCCAGGGAGGACTGACCCCAAGTTGACCTCCATTTTTCACACCTCGTGTCTACACTTTGATCACCCAAGGAAATCATGATCTCCCAGAGACTTCAATGGAGGACTCCATGCATTCACATTGAAATAATTACAGCAGAGGTAATAATAACATACTTTAACACTACACCTCCATTGTGCCAAAAGAGAGTAAGAGGAAGGAAAAGGTGTGATACCAGCCCAAATTCTCACTCAAATAGGTACAGAAAATGCATAAAATTATCTTTTAATTTCAATTTAAGGTGCATTTTATCCTATTACATAATCACCAAGAGTGGTGAGTGAGAGATCTCATATACCTTTTCCACTAACTTCTCCAACTTTGTCACTGGTACGTGGGAGGATGTGTGCATACTATGTGCACATGCATGCAAATAGATATGCATGCTCCCACATATGTGTGCAATGTGGTGGAGAGACAGATCTATCCCTTCGACCAGAGGGAAACCTCTTTCTCCTCAGACTTCCAGTACCTCCTTGCCCTGCCCCCATCCCTCTGCCCACTTATCCTCCCTCTTTGCTGCTCCAATCCCACTTCCTCTTGTCCTAGTAAAGTGGGTCTTTCAGCTCTGTAAGCTCCCTCCTGGAGAGGTGGCAATCTGAGACAAATAAAGGAGGAACAAGGGAAAGGAGACTTCCCAGTGATGTTGTCTCAGGAAATGGCATCTTCGCAATAAGGGCCCTTTTCGCAACTCCCAGAGTAACAATTCTGGGGCAGTTCCTTTCAGCATTATGTTGAAAGAGAATCTGCACTCTTATTATTACCCTTGTGGTTGTTATTGCTACTACTGTTGTCTTTATAATTCATTTTTATATTCTGTTCTGGTCACTGTGCTAAGTACCATAACTATATTTCTCCTTTCATTCTTTTAAGTAGGCTGTTATTATTCCTGCTGCTCATGTGCTGATATTAATGTTTGGAGAACTTAACTAACTTACAGAGGGTCACCCAACTAATAAAGAGCAGGGCCCTATAGGATATGACAAGTGTGGGTGAGGCTGAAAATTTTGAAACTTCCCAATGCCTTGTGGGAAAAGAAGCCCATTACTGTTAGACTGCAGATAGATAAGATGTGTGTAATTGTTTTGTCATGGTTAGCTTTAAAGAT
The DNA here is from genome assembly GCA_004024945.1 of Uropsilus gracilis. Lineage (NCBI taxonomy): Eukaryota > Metazoa > Chordata > Mammalia > Eulipotyphla > Talpidae > Uropsilus > Uropsilus gracilis. The sequence goes on from PVHY01001351.1 coordinate 31,188, forward strand.
GGTCAATTTCCCTCACTTAAAACTCTTGCTTGCCTCCTTATTGTCCTCTGATGACATCCAAACTCTTTCATCTCACTTACAAAGGCTTTCATGATTGGACCCCTGCTTCTTTCTCAAGCCTCATCTCTCATCACCCCTAGCTAGCCCTGTCTACTGTGCTCTAGGTAAATCAGGGAAAAATCTCCCTAGAAATCCACTCACTAGCGGGACACACTGAACACTCAGCTTTACAATTCTGCCTGAATGTGTCACATAAACTTCAGGCTTCCCATCAAAGAGATGTAAACTTGCAGAAAGCAAAGATCACGTCTTCAGTCTCTAAGTTCCTACTCTGAATCCATGGAGTTTGCATCAGGATGAGGAACATAGGGTTAGGTATTCGGATCTCCTTGCATAAATTCTTCCTGTGCTCACTCTTAAGGCAGCACCTGAAGAGGGGTGTCCTTTCCCCAAACTTGGAAGGGCCAGGAGGGCCTCCCTGAAGAAGGGATAAAAAGTGAGGATGAATTAGAGTTGCTTGGTGCTGAAGAGTAGGGAAAGGTGTTTCAGGCTAAGAAACAGGAAACAGAAAAAGCTGAGGTCAGAAAGAGCTTGACTGGATGCAGAAACTAAAATAAGTTCGGAGACCAGAATTATCTGGGTGTGGAGCAAAGAAGCTGGAAAAGGAAGGAGAGACAAAGCAAAAAATTTCTCAAGTCAGAGTTTGCCCTTCATCTATTAGGAAATGACAACATTTTATATGAAAATGTCTTCAGCAGAAGGGTCAAATGACCAGCTGACATATTTAAACAATCACCATACTCTCTTTTCTTTTATATTTTCCTTCGTACTACTGTTAGCATAAGACTGAGGAGCATCTAGGCACCCCAAACCCATAAGCGGTGCACGCTCTGAAAGGAATTTGACTCTCCACACACAAAAAGGCAGTCTTTTAGTGTGAAAATTTTTTTACAGAATTGATGTGCATAGGAGAGTAGAAAACTTTAAGATGTAGGTTCCCAGTAAAACTTCCCAAATAACCCATCCTTTGTGGCTAAATGGTCACCCAAACAGATTTAGCTCAAAGTGGGTCTGCTAAGACCCAGAAGCTTGCCACAAATCTAGGTACCTTCTGGCAGGGGTAAGCAGGGACAGAGGCAGGAGTTAAAGAGGAACAGAGAGTTGGAAAAGAAGAAAAGACTCAAAACTCAAAATGTATCACATAATCTGATATGGAGTCATGATAACCTAGACTCTGCCAAAGTCTAGGTCTAGCCTGCCCATTTGTCTCTTCCAAGTATCTCTTCCAAATATCTCTGCATATCTCTCCTTCACATGTCTCCTTCAAGTTACTCCAAGTTACCTCCTCCTCTCCATCTTCCTTTATGTATATCCACCTTGCTCCTTCCCAGTTGCTGTCCTCTTAGAAGGTCCAAGATCACTGCATATAAGTAGAGGGAAAATGGTGCCCATTCAGTGTTCTGTGATGATGTTCTTCCCTTTTCAAAGAGATGCCTTTGTACACTGTCAAATACAGTGCTCTGTATTTGGACTTAAAAACACAGGTGCTTAATATAGCAAGATTCCTAAGAAAATTAAATTCATATATTTTCCCCTCAACTCCAGATAAAAAGGGCCAGAAAGTTGCATTCATCCCTACAAAAGAAATTCTCTCCCAGAGGAAAATACCCATAGAAAGGCCTGCAGGACATACCCATGGTGTTTGCCCATATGATACCATATGGTCTAGGGAGTGAAAACTTGTGTTTTGGTTCAGTGAGGAAAGCTGCAGGGGCATGATGGGCCTGAAGATTCTGGCTTCACTGAGGCAAAATAATGGCTCTAGAGTAGGTGGTCTTAAATCAACCTTTTGAGTAGGGGTTTGGGCAAAGTAGGGACAGTTCTGAGTTCCTAAAGTGGTAATGTTAATAATAGTCAATACTTACGCAGAATTTATTATTAGCCAGGCACTGTCTCAAAGATCCTACATATATATCCTAGCTTACTTAATCCTAACAGTGTCAGACCAACCTTTATCAATCCAATTCTCCAAATAAACAAATGCACAGAAAGGTTAAGTAACTCACCCACTAACCCAGCCAGTAAGTAGCAGTGCTAGGATTCAAGTTCTGTTCTCTAGAAAGTAACTTTTCCTTGACACTCCAAGCCTGCTCGTAGCCTGAAAAGCAGTTTCACAATAAGTAAAGGTTCTGCCACCCCTTCATCCTTGTCTCAGAGTCAGTCTTCCGGTCATACAACCATTCTGCTGATCCCTCACTTGACTGCAATAGGAGACAATACTCTCGACTCTCTGGTCTTTCTGTGATTCCAGAAGTTCTTATATTCTCCAAAGTGGGAGGGAAAGGAAAGCAACTCACAGTTTTATTGATAAACCATTCTCATGGGTGTTTATTCCCTCATACCAGATTCTCTGTTCAAATGTCACCTCTTCCTAGAACCCTTCCCCACTTCACCACTTATCTAAAATACACACACACATACATATACATATACATATACATATACATACACAGCGGACTATGTCATACGTCTATAAAGGTGATATTTTTATAACTATATTATCTACCTATAAATTTATATAAATAATATTTATAAGTTCCATATACAATGGATATGTATGTAAATATACATATATAATATCCATAATTTATAAATATAATTATATTTCTATAAGTACAATTATAATTTGGTGATTATAGTATTATTTTATATTATAATTATAAATATAAATTTGAATATTTACATTATAATTATAAATATAATTTTTCCTATAATCCTAGCTCTTAGACATTATCTAGCAACAAAAGGGATCAGCTCAAGAAATATTTTAAGTACTTGATTAATTTTAATTAGTTAATTGAGTAATTAAAAGGTGACTACAATTATTGACCAACTTAGCATGAGTCTCACGCCTCTCTTTTTTCTCCCTCTTTCACTCTTACATGTTCTTTGGTGAAAAAAACAAACATTTTTGAAGTTCCTCCTATTTAATGTTTCTCCTCACCCTTCATTTATCTGAGTCTATGCTGGTTTCTTCAGATGTACTTCTTTCTATGTGGAAAGAGAGCGAGTCTCTTTTGGCAGGCCTATTTCTATGCTATCTGCATGTTGTGGTGGAGCTGAGCCCAAACACTGCACAGACTTCCCTCCCTCACAGAACCCAGCCCCGCCACCCCTACCACACAGAGGGCGTGAACTCTTTCTTCTATAGTTCTGTCCAGCTCATGGTTGGGAGTTTGTCTGATGCCAAGTGGGGAAGTTTGAAGAGGACACAAATAAGTGTCATACCCAAGGGAAAAGAATTCTTCTGACCTTACTGAGAACTAAAACAAACCTGTGTGGGATTTGCCTGCAGTGAGGCTCCATTTCCTGCGGTGACAGAAAGACAACTCCCCCCAGCAAGGGAGGGAAACTCTCCTGCTCAACCTGCTGCCAACTTCTAATCCAACTTTCTATCAACTGTCCTCTGAGATCTTCAACCCAAACAGAATCACAGGAGGCAAAGCAGGGTAAAGAGATTGGCCAGCTGGACTTCGGCCATAAAAAGAAACACAGTGCAAATTTCTAAAATAAGGAGGTATGCTTCTCAGATTGTCCTTGTTTTTCTCATTCCTGGCTTCCCTACAACCAATATTACTCACTTAAAATAGAAAACCAGCAAGGTATTAGCTTTGTGGAAACTCTCAAACAAGAGAGCCCCCTGAAAGAAATGAACCCCAGTGGGAGAATGCAGCATGGCATTCATTGTTTCTTCAAGAATAGGCAATAAGTGAGCATTCACAAATCGGAGTTAATAAATATTTAGTATGGAGTCTAAATGATCATTTGTGACATGTATTTCCATCAAGTTTAAATGAATCACTGAAAATTTTATGTAAATGAAGTGTTAAAAGTTTTTCTCTCAAGTGTTTGAAACCAGAATTAATTGAGTGATTTTCTCCAATCACCATTTTAAATTTTCATTGTGTACTAGAAGTACATATTTTACTCAACTACCAATATTTCCAAAAAATATTCTGAAGTTTAATTTAAGACATAAGATATGTTGCTTTACAACGTTAATTTCTTCATCCACAGAATTCTCTTTTTTGCCCCAATAAACTTACCAGCAATATTTACTAAGCACATATTTGCACAGAGCAGTGCACTAAGTACTTTCATCTAGAATGGCAACTATTCCAGTCAACAAGCCTGGAAAACTCAAAATGCCCTAAAGATTCCCTTATGCACTGGGTTCTCTCAGTTTGTGTTTCAAAAACTTCTTTTGCATTCATTTTATCACACGCTTTTGTAAAACTGGATCACAGAACCATGTCACCACTCTGGAATCTTGTTTCCATTTATGCAGCTTTTTAAAAATAATACAAGAGAGAACACATTAAGAAGTATTTAAATTGTCAACACCCTTTTAAAGTTTATATCTTCAAAGTGGAATGTTAAATAACCACATGCATTCATTTCAAAAATATAAAATCTAAAACAACAAATACAAAATGAAAATATAAAATATAAACATCTCATAACACATCTTTTGAAAGATCAGTTTTCATGAAAATAATGTTGCCCTAAGATCTTATAGACCCTGGACTTACTTAGGTATAGCAACAGCTTTCACCTTTTTCACTAAACTCATAGCAGCATAGCCATAGTTTCCGTAACAAGACAAAACAGAATCATCTAGTTCAATCCTAGATTTTTTTTTCACCCTGAACCTCATTTGCCAGCAAGATATGAGATGGAAAAGGTTGCCAACTCAGGCAAAACTTTCTGCAGGTTCCCTGCAAAATGTTTTATTTTGCAACCACTGTGTGTAAATATTGGACATCTGGTTTACCTGCCACACAAATTTCTGGCACACACCCTAAACCAGCTGCTCACTGCTGACTGAGGTGATGTATTGATGAGCTCACTCACTCACTGAGCTCACTCAGTTGAGAAGGGATCTATAAATATTAAGGACTGCTGAACCACATTTTAGATATGAATTTTATAAAGCTCTGCTCAGCAAAGTCATTAAATTTTGATGATTACAGAATGTTTTTTGAAAATAAAATCATTTCAAGTTTGGGAAGGAAATGGGTATTTTAAGAGGAGATAAAGAAAAACTAAGGCAAACAAAACAGACAAAAGAAATTCTCACTTAAACAAATTTTATCCTTGAACTTCTTTTTATCATGTGCATGTTATCAGGTTTTCTAAAAAGAACTAAACCCATTTTAATTGAGCATGTATCTTAATTATTTAGCTCAAAGTTTAGAAAAACAGCACACATGTCAAAAATGGCCAGGAGAAGATATTACTGGTGCAAATAAGCCCAGCGCTGCCTGGTCGTGTGGTCCAAGTGTTTCACTGGAAATCTCCCTTGGGACACCTCGGTTCCCTTCTGTTCTCCTAGGTGCCCCACCCTCTCACGTTCTTCAGTCTCTAACCTGACTCTCCTTTTTCTCTCCTTTGTGAATTAATTCAACTTTAAAATAGGGAGATGAATGTTTAAAGCAATGGTTAATTCCATGGCCCTATTCAAATTGCTATAAATGATGAGTTCCCCATCATACATACTGTGTGACTCAGAGGTATGGCAACAAGAGCTAGTGAACTCGCTCATGTGTGTCAAAATAGAACAGGGATGATCAAAGTTTCTTCTCTAGCACTGGATATTCATTTAATCAGCGACAACATGTTACATGTCAGGCTGAGTCAAGGCTGCAAAAAAAATTGGGGTGGGGGGGTGAAGCAAGGTCCCCATCCCAGAGAAGTTCATGTACTAGTGTGGAAGGTAGGCACATGCATAGATCATTACTGTTCTGTGTGATAAATTGCTAAGGAGAGGTATGTTCAAAATGCCATGGAATCCCAGAAGAGACTATGACCTTGAAGGATTTTAAACAGGAAAGCTATGCAGTCATAAATACCTCTCTGGCAGCACCATAGAAGACCAGGGAGACTGGGAGGGATGTCTGATACAGCCCAGACCCAAACAGATGAAGGCAGGAGGTGAAGCAGGGGGAGGTGGGAATGGTCAGAAAGGGCCATCTTCTGACAGAGTAAGTCATCTCAGCAACAAAACAGATAATGTTCACCCTACATGGAAAAAGAGAGCGTGCTTGTTAGCTTCTGGCAGCTGACCCCCAAAACAGGAGAATTCTGCTATAATGTACATGTGCATTTGCATATAGTTCACAGTCATTCTAAAAGATGATCCCGTTCATGGTGCTGTTCGTTGTCAAGTGTATAATTGAGAAATTGTGATAAAGAGTTACCTGAATGCAGTGCAGTAACTGAATCTGTGTCCTGACCTGTGACCATGAACAGACGATGACATTTGGACAGCCAGTCTGGACAATCTGGTCCTAACAAGTGGCCTTACCTGCTGGCCTTCAGGTTTCCTACGTCATTAGGATGTACTGAAAAGTGTCTTCAAGTCAGGATTTTTTTCCCTAGTGTCACAGCTCTTTAGTGACATAAATCAACTTCTTTTTCATCTTTCATAAATCTGTACATTTAGTTCTTTTAAGGTGATCTTTGTGTCTTTGAAAATCCCCTGGGTTGGAAATGATCGAGTTTTTTCTTCCTTCTCCCTTCTTATTTCAGGTGTAAAGCTCAGGAAAGGGTCAGTGTACTATACTGGATGGATGATAAAACTCACACAGGGTCTCATTTCACTTTTTCTGAAGTGACCTATTCCCCAAGTCAGTACTATACTGGATGGATGATAAAACTCACACAGGGTCTCATTTCACTTTTTCTGAAGTGACCTATTCCCCAAGTCATCGAATTTTAAAACTGAACAGTCAGTGCTTGCTGAGAACTAAGCTGTAACATCTGTAACAAGCTGCTGCAATGTGAGGGAGTAGCTGTCTTAGGAACCTTCATTATTGCTGAGGTTGGTTTTATTGATTTTACTTCTTTCTCCAACTCTAACAAGGTATGAGCTGTAGAATGGGTCAGTTATCCCTTCTGCACCCCAGTTTCCCATTGATGAAACGATCTTAGACTTCCTCCCAGTTCAAAGGTACTATGGTTATCCAAATAGCCTTTCCCCTTTGCCTGATGGAAACACCTCTATTTGACAAGTGTTCCCTTGGCCTCCTGATCTCCCCAGATCTACCATAGGTGTATAACATAGCGTGCCACTGTGATGGTCCAGGATGGTTCATAATAAGTATCAAAAAACTTCTTCAGTTGTCTACCTTTATTGGTTAACAAATCCAGCAATTAGTCACCAAATTAGTTAGTATCCTCAAGTTGCAAAATACTTTCTTAGTGTGTCCACACATACCCTTATCCATCTCAAACTAAAAGCAGTTTATTTTAGTCAATCAAGCACCTATTTACTGATCAATATTTAAATTTTTGTTTTTATCCACTGCAATGAATTTAAACAAGAATAAAGACCATCAAAAATCTCTTTATTTAGAAGAATATGACAAGCAATGACTCAAATACTATTCCCCACCCTTCCCACCCCCAAATATATTTATATATAGGAAAACTTTCCATAACATTGAAAAGGCAAGAAGGAGGCTGGTATTCTAATCTACCTCCCCACTCAACCACACCCAACTTTATAAAAGGAATTTGTGGCACATGTGCTCAAGTCCCCAAACCACAAACCCCAGTTTAAAAACTTCATGGAGAAGTTTTTCTTTATTTCTATTTAGGTTGAAATGATAATTTGAAATCCCTTAGCTACTAAGACTAAGCACAAAAATGCCAGATTCCATTCCAGGTTTGTGATCTTTGCATCAAATTAAACCGCAGCCTCCTCTTTCCCCCTTTATGTTTCATTCTGTTTCTCAAGTTTAGTTTTTCATCCAGAAGTTGAACAGTGAGAGAGAGAGAGAGAGAGAGAGAGAGAGAGGAAATTAATTTTCAACAGTATTCTGTTTTTTTGTTCTGCAATATATCATCCACCAAATCTATGAATTTTACAGAAAATGTCATGGTACTTTTCTCCAAGAAGCAGTTAACTTTTACTTGTTTTCATTTGTTTTGTCTTCTCCTAATTCAACCACATAGCCTGGAAACATGGAAAGATATCTGGTTTATTTTTTAGTAATTAATGGAACAATAAGAGAAGTTTTCAGAGTATTCAGTTTCTTCTAATCCTCGATGTTCTTGATGGATGAAAAATAAATTTATGTTACTAGTTGGAGGAGAAGGGATCTGAAGGATCCAACTATCACAGGGAGTTATTTTTAGCTTAGAAGTATTATTTTGATACAGAAAATATTTCAATCTGACAACTACCCTCCAAGATTGTCCTCAAATGTTGGTAAAGAAAGAAGTTAAAAAATCACAAGGAACATGTCCATAAATAACTAGGAATGTTGCTTCTCACTGTTTAAAACATAACCCTATTATTTGTAGGGCAGCTGCATTCTTTGGCGAGGAACAGCTCCTGAGGAACTTGCCAAATCATTGTGCAAGCTAGGGGACCCAAAATGTTGACCCTACACTAGTTTTCAGAAAAATGTGAAGACAGCGAAGTATGCTTACCTGGTGGGGAAATAACAAAACAAAAACAAAGCATTAAAATTCAGACTTTAGGAAACTATTTTAGAAAATTTTTTTATAAATAAATATCAATGAGTATTAAGGGAGAAAAAAGAGGTAGGGGAAGGGATCCACAAACTCAAAGATATTTAAGAATCTTATAAACAATCACAGTTTATGCATCTCAGCTTAGATTGTGGGTCAAACATACCATGAAAATGTCATGTGACAAGTGAAAATTTGACCCACAATTGATTAGCTTATGCCATTAAAGAATGATTGCTGATTATTTTTAAGTGCAATCATGGTATTACAGGGAAGTTTAAAAGAGAGATTCCTTCTAGAGTAATAGTTAATGATAATGAAATGGTAAGCCTTACCCTAAATTGTCTTGGGCAGATGATTACATATGATTCAAGATGAGCCATGAATTAATAATTGTTAAAATTCACTGATAGGAACATAAAAGTTCACTGTTGTATTATATCTATTATCTATGTATACATTTGTGTTTATATATATATATAAAATTTTCAATATGAAATGTAAAAAAAGGAGCTAGATAGCATTAGAAAGTTTGATGAGCAACTGGAATTCCCAGACACTGTTGCGTAGAATTTGTTCAACTATATTTTGAAGAGCTATTTGGCATTTTGAAGTGAAATGTACTATGTATACCCTTACAACCACCATTTCACTCCTAGGTATTTAATAAACTGAAACTCACAAAGGTGGTATTACCTTCTAAGTGACTTTTTATTCCCCATCTGTTGTTTTCTATGATTTTTATATCGCTGACTCCTATAAGAAATAGCACGTACTACATTTTATGGAATTTGAAGTTAAACCAGCAACAGTGTCTGTAGACACCATTTTTTATGTTTTGCTGTTATGAGATATTTAAACTGCATAAAATACATAGGTTTATAGGAATATCTTACACATAATCAAGAATGCATGTTGTCTGTAATAGTGGAAAATTGGAAGCGATATAAATATGCATCAATGGAAAAATGGTTTCAACAAAGTGTGGAGAATTCACTCAATGTGCAAATGTAAAAATAAATAAACTAGGTATCAACTTGGATACTTTTCCAAAATACAATGTTGAATGAAAAAAAGCGCAAGTGAATGCCAGTGGAAATAAAATATAGGGTGTCCAAGTATAGGGTGCCCACAATCTTCTGCTTTTTAAGATGAATGTTAGGTTTGAATATGTTTATTACATATCTATTTGAATTTGTAGCCATAACACATTTAGCAATAAAACACAAGGAAAAAAATGAACACGATGCCTATTAACCAGCTCCAATGATGGTTTTGGGAATGGCAGAAGTGGAGTCTGCCTCCAATCAACTGGTAACACATTCATTCATTTACCAAATAAAGTGTATCTTCTTTCTTATAGTGCTGGGGATATTTTTTAACTAAAGGGCAGGTTTTTTAAAGTAAAAACTCATTTACAGAGTAACATGACTTGCCTGGACGTTGTAGTTTTATGTATAATATGAGTAAAATAAAGGCTTGTGGGAGAATTCATCTATCATCTAAATAACAAGACCTGGAGAGAAATTTATCAATTAAAATAATACTTTCAAAGTCTCAGATTATAGTTATATAATGTTAAGTGCTAAAGGAATGAATAGCTTCACAATATCTCTATTTACTCAGTGCACAATATGTGATAGGATTTGGAGGGGAAAAAATGAAGCTGAAAATCTTAGTTGTCACCTAACTAGCAGCCGGTCAAGAGATCTACGTTTCCCTTCTAACCACTCTTTGGGGCTTATTACAAATTTCTGATCATTGTCCCAGAAAACAATGCTGAATCTGACCCAAAAGACAGTGTGGCAGCGCCATCTACTGAGTTCTAGCTATTTTTACACAGAAATCTGGGAAATGTCAAGAAGAGGTCATGAGCTTGTAACTCCCAATGTAAGGTGATGGCAGTATGTCTTAGAGACTGAGGGCAGAGTCTTTAGAAAGTGATATGAAAGCTTCTAGATGACTCTAGTGGCAGCTCCATATGAGTCTATTACCTGTCTCCATTCTATTCTTGATTATTTTGCTGTTTCTTGTTTGGGTTATTACAAATAATTTGCCGTGAACATTGCTTTATGTGAATCATATATACACATTCAGAGTAAAATTTCAAAGTCACAGGTAGAGGGACAAAATATTTTAGCCATGCTAACTAGGGCATTTTTTAGAGCAAAGGATGACACAAAAGAATAATTAAAATGTATTTATTGACTACTTTGTTAATTTTGCTAATTAGAAGACCTATAAAAAGATGATTCAAATGAATTTTTAAGTAAATATTCTTCTAAAATATTAAAATGACATATATCCATGCACACCAAAGTTCTAAATGTGTATTGATATTATGTATGTATTTCCTGAAAAACATTTTAATATGGTCCTATTAAAGTTTTTACATCTGCTTACAGTATTTCATCAAAGTTGTATATTATATTTAATAGATTTGGTCATTGATACTTTCAGTGGACTCTTCTCCACAGTATGTATTTTTAGTACAAATGTTATTTCTATAGGTTCTACAGTATAGTGTAAGCTCAGAGAAAACATGCTAAATGAAGGGTAATCTCAATTCTAGTTTTAGTCATCTTGAACTGCACAAATAGAATATACCTAATATTTTCTACTAATATAATCTTTTTGCATCTATTCAGAATACTTGTCTTTAGCACTTTTATAAGCAAAATGTATTCAATAAATTGATCATTTAAACTTTTTCTAAATGTTTTGTCACATATTTACAGCAAAAGTATAGACCTTCTCAATTCCATTAATTTTCAGTCAGATTATATATAATTATATAGAGAGATTATATACATATATATCTTCAACTAAAAGTTGAATAGTCTATCCAATATGTCAGTATAATCCAAAGTACTATCTCAAAACTGGATCCAGTACAATGTTTTAGTTTTTATGTAATTGTTCAATCTCCTACCCCCAGTTGCTTTTATATATATGTTTCAGTGGTTTTCTGATTACAGATTTGGTTCTCAATAATACAAATTGGTGAAAATTTCAAAGGCTGCCATTTTTAATGATCAATTTTTTGACTTTCAATTGATTCTGAACAAAATACAAATAAAACACAGAGGAATATTACATTAACAAAATAATGATCAAATGATCAAATATTGCTAAATTTGAGTAATGATGCATGTAAATATAAATATATGTATATATATATATCCAATAAACATGGCTTCTACTTAGGTTGACAGAATAGTACATACTGCTTTATCCTTACTTTATTGTTTATTTTGTTCTGTGGATTGACTTCACTGTTTTGATGGTGTCCTTCAATGGACAAAAAAAAACAAACCAGCATGCTTTAACAATTTACATGTGTACCTCAACTAATTCTAACTATACTTCTCTCCATAGATTTCTAAGTTAAATGATTTTTTTTATTGAGTTAACATTTGTTTACAATATTGTATGTGATTCAAAATCATAAAATCATACCTCCCCACATGCATGTCACCACACCATTCCACCAAGGTAACTTCAGCTCTCCATGATAGTCCGTTGTACCCTTTCCTTTCTCTCCCCTTTTCCTCTCCCATCTTGTAACCTCAACTCCACATTCAGTTTTTTTAAGATTTGTATTTGGTTTGATTTTGTCTGATGCTTTGTCTCTCTCTATTCCACATATAAGTGAAACCATCTGCTATCTGTCTTTTTCCTTCTGACTTTTTTCACTGAGAATTATGCTGATGTAATTGGTAAGCGTTCATCTTTCCTTTATGGCTGAGTGATTCCATTGTACATATATACCACATTTTTCTAATCTACTCCTCTGTCATTGGGCAGTTAGGTTGTTTCCATGACTTGGCTATTGTAAATAAAGCTGAAATGAACATACAAATGTACATATTTTTTTTTAATTAGTGCTTGTGCATCCTTTGACAGATACCCAAAAGTGGATTTTCTTGGTCATATGGTAAATCTATTTTTAACAGTTTGACAATTCTCTGTATTATTTCCCATAAGGGCTGGACCAGTCTACATTCTCATCATGGGTGGGTTCCTTTTTCTCCACATTCTTATCAACATGTGTTTTTTCTCATCTTTTTTATAAAAGTCATTCTCATATGTCTAAGGTATTGCTTTATGTTGTTTTGATTTGCATTCCCTGGTGATAAGTGATGATGAGCCTTTTTTCATGTACCTATCAACAAGCTGTATGTCTTCACTGCAAGTGTGTCTATTTCACTCTCATTCATTTTTGAGTAGGCTATTTGTTTTCTTGAGTTGCATGGTTTTTTTTATATATCTTGGACATCATCAGTTCTTTTTCAGATTTATGATTTATAAGTCCTTTCTCCCATCCAGATGAATGTTTTCTCACTGTTTATTTTACTGTGCAGAATCTTCATTTTTTTATTTGCTTTTGGTACTCCTCTGGCATTAGAGATAAAGTCGCAAAGCTATCACCTAAACCAAGGTTGTGGAAAACTTTACCCATGTTTTCTTCAAAGTATTTCATGGTTTTGGATCTTATATCCAAATTTTAAATCCATTTTGAGTTAACTTTTATATTGTATGTGAGATGGTGATGTATTTTTTTTATGTCACTGTCCAGTTTTCCCAACACCATTTATTGAAGAGACTCTCCTTTATCCATTGCACACCCTTGCCTTTTTTGTCGTAGGTTAACTGTCCCTATAAATGCAGGTCTTTTTCTAGGTTCTCAGTTCTATTCCATTGACCTGTGAATCTGATTTTAGTTCAGTACCACACTGTTGTGATTACTATAACTTTGTAGTGCAGTCTGAAGTCTAAGAATATAGTATCACTGCTTATCCTCTTTTTTGTCAGGACTTAAAATACATCTTCTACCTCATTGTTTCTCAATGTTCCCACTAACCATACCAAGTTGAAACTATGAATTCATGTTTCTTGCCTACCAAACAAGGTCCATGACCCATTTGGCCAAGAAATATACCAAATGGCCATTAGGGGCAGCAGTGTCAAGAATTTTCATAATTCAAGATTAAAAAATAGATTCTTAGACTTTTGTGAACAGTGTTTATTTGTAAGTAAGTGAACATTCTGCATGCTATCTATCAAAGGGAAATTTCAGTGATAGTGAATCAAGAGCAAGAAAGAGAAGTGTTATCTCTAGTTGCCTTTAAGATTTAAACTGAATTCTGTTTAACTGCATATGTATTCTGAACAGATAAACTACACAGGATCCTAGAAAAATCTAGAAGAATGTACAAATCCACCAGAACTTCCCTGCCTTGTTTTGATGAAACTATTCATGACAAAAAGCATTCTCACTGTTCAGTGAAAACTAAGGTATGGTCACCTACTCATAGGGGATGATCTTTTTCAACTTTAAGAGATACTGAGAGTTTCCCAAAAATGATTGTGAGAATTTACATCCCCACAAACAATATGAGATGTATGATTACTCTACTTCTTCCCCAACATATGACACATTTGTCTTTTTAATTTTGACCACTTTGATATTTACACAGTAATATCATTGCTTCAAAATGAAATGAATTCATGTTTATTGACTATCTGGCTATATTTTCTTGAGGTGTCTGTTTAAGGTCGTTTGGGTATTGGATTGTATGTGTATGCATTTTTCTTTATTGATTTGTAGTTGTTTATATATTTGATAAAGACTACTCACTAGTTATATGACTCTCAGATTATCTTTTTACCCTCCAAATGATTTCTTTTGGTAAACAAAAGTCCTTATTTTTAATGCAGTTCAATGTGCTAAGAAATCTTTCAATTTCAAAGGTCATGGAAATGTTATCCTATATTATTCTCTTAAAGCTTTTTATTTAACCTGTCAAACTAAGATATACACTCCACCTGGAATTACTTTGGGGCTTTAGTAAGAGCTAGGGATCTTGCATTATTTTTTTCTTAAATTGATATCCATGCAATGTATATCATTTTTCTTTCCCAAAAGAATGTCCTTTTTTCCTGTGTTCCACTGGAGAGTTTTTCATAAATCAAGTCACCATAACTTTAAATCTGTTTCTAGACTCTTTTCTCTCCCACTAATCTTCTTTACTATTTCTGTGACAGTAGTACTCCTCAACAAATTACTATAACCTTATGATAAATTGGTTTCAAGAGGTATATGTTAATTTATGTACTATTTTAAAAAGATTTACTTGCTATTCTAGATCCTTCATGTTTCCCTATAAATTTTAGAATTGGATTGTCAATTTTCACCAAAACAACTAACAAAGAAAACACCTCTCAGATTTTGAATGAATTGCATTTTATCTATGAATCAATTTGGGGAAAATTGATAATATTGAACATTTGTGGCATGACCATATTCTTCTGTTTCTTTAGGGTCTCTTAACAGTAATTATCAAAGCAGCGATTTTGCATGTCTTTTAGACTTATTGCTTAACATTTTATACTTTTTGATGAAATTGTAAATTATTTTTTAAATTTCATTTTCTAATTGCTTATTCTAGCATATGAAAATACAATGTTTACATTCTGAATAACCTTATTAAATTCACATATTGTTATAGTTTGCTTACAAATTATTACAGATATGTTTACACATATACATGTAATATGTGGGTATCACTTTACATCTTCCTTTACAATCTTTATAACGTTCAGTCCTATTTTATACCTGTAGGGTAAATGAGATTTCAGGGTTTTTTTGTCCAGCCCCCACATGTTTTCAGGGTTTTTGCCTTTCCAACTTTAGCCTCTGTGAACAACACCTGTGGCATTACACACTCCCCATGATTGTACACAGAGAGTACAGGGAGGAGAGAGCAAGAGGGGGTCATAAAAGGGAACACCAGAGAGAGAACCCAAAGAAAAAACATGAAGATTCCAAGGGAGCTGGGGCCTCCTGCCTGCTCCATAGAGTTGGCCCAATCTCCATATTTTGTGTGCCTGTGCACCTGCTTCCCTGAGAGCATTAAAGCCTGTAAAACCCACTAAGGACTCTGACAGTCTTCTTTAACTTCTCTAACTGCTAGAATCAATAAAGAGCCTACATAGATTGGTGAATTTACACTACAATACCTTACACATTCTTTGTTGCATTGACCATGTCCAAGCAAATGTTCAGTGGAAATGGTATTAGTGGATAGGTTACCACAGGAAAAGTCATTCACTATCTCACTGTTAAATGCAATGCTAACAAAATGGGGTTGGGTGCATATTCTTTTCTTTCCCCTCCCCCCCTCCCCTCCCCCATGCTGCATTGTCTTTACTAGATTAAGAAAGTCCCCTTCTGGTTTATTTTATTTTTACCAGACATTTTATCAAATACATTTTCTCTTCACATTGTTTTATCGTTTTTCTTCTTAGTGAATTTGATGAATTAGACAGTTTGTAATTGTAATGTATTTTTGTAATGCTTTGTTTAAGTTTAAAAAAATTTCGTAATTTAGAAAAAATTAAAAGAAAGAAAAAAATTCATAATCCAGCGATAAACCTCATTTGATCAAGTGTGTTAACTTTCCTTCTGTAATTATATTCAATTTCCTAGATTTGGGAGGGGGGTGAGCTTTTTGCTTCTGTGTTTAGCCCTGGGTGGGAATTGTCATCCAGTACAGAGGGTGTGCTATAGGAATAGAGGTGCAGAGGGTTGATTAGTAGCTTGAGTCTGAGAAGCCCAATATAGAACAGCTAGGGCCTGAACCAGTACTGAGAGCTGACTTGATTCACCTGTGTCTCAGCATAGACGAGGCCATTGATTGCAGCCTAAGGCTGTGATATCTGATACACCTGCCTCACTCTCACTCAGGGTCAAATTCCAGATATCAAGTGACTGCTTTCACTAACCAGAGTTTAAGCACCTATATTTCAAAAACAGCAATAGACACCCCAGGGTAAAACTCTTCTGGAAAAGATCAGAAATCAGTTCCCAGTGTGGCTCTGCCTCTATACAATTGGCACCCAGTGCAGGATCTAGTGCACAAACACAGCCTAGAGGTTGAGGTTGGCAGACTGTATGAGACATGCTGGCTGAGTAGTTGACCTGGGTAGATCATTGTGAATCCCCATCACATGGCTTTGTACCTGCAGCACAGGAGCAAAGCCTGAATCCTTGAGACTTACTGGAGGCAAAACCTGTCAGTCCCCTATTATCCCTATTCCTTTTTATGTATTTTAAAAGTTTACTCCTATTACAACCATTAAAGTATTGTGAAGAATAAATATTCATATTCATAATTTTTACTGTTTGAGTGTAGATGGTCCTAAGATTTGATCTAGTTCTAAAAACTCATGTTCCTGAATTGAATGACAAACCACAGTTGATCTCTCTAGATTTCCATGGATAATCTCTTCCTTCCATGAATGATGTCAAACACTGAAATATATGTGCCAAAATTTACATCTTGAAGTCCTAGTCCCTTAGAATGCATATTTAGAAATTTAGGATCTTAAAAAAGTATTCATTTAAGGCCAGGAACGGTGGCTCGTGCCTGTAAGCTTCAGCCTATGAAGCGACCGGGGCTAGGGATCGCGGTTCGAGTCCCGCCTGGGGCACATAGCGAGACCTAGTCCCCAAAAAATAACTGGGCGTGGTGGTGCATGCCTGTAATCCCAGCTACCTGGGAAGTTGAGGCTAGGGATTGCTTGAGTCTGTGGTACCCCGGGCAACGAGAGCCTGCGATTCCATGGGCAAATATAGCGAGACCTGGTCTCAAAAAGGTATTCATTTAAAATTAATAAAAATTAATTTTAAAAACAACTATTGGGGTGGGCCCAAATCCAACCTGACTGGTCTCCCCATGAGGCGAGATTAGAATTTGCAGTGAGATACCAGGAGCACTTGAAACAGAAGCATGACTATTCCAAGTCAAAAAGAGAGAGCTTAACAGAACCCAAACCTACTAACACCTTGATTCTGAACTTTTAAGGTTTAGAAATGTGAGAAATTACAATCCTGTTGTTTAAGCCACTGTAGTGCAATTATCCAGTTTGTGACACCAATTGTAGTGCAGGTATCCCAATCTGGGTAGGTTCTTTAGTGGTTCTAGCAATGACACAGACAAACCAGGCAGGGCAAGGCAGGCTTAGGGGAGGCTAGGAGATAGGTGAGCCCCCAGGTCCCCAAAGTTTTCACACTTTTTCTCTGGCCTCTTTCTCTCTGGCATTTTCTAGAGCTCTCTTTATATCCTCTTCTCGAGTTCTTCTGTGGTGACACTGCCCTTTTAACCTTGCCTCCTAGGCCCAGGTGTGTCTACTCACACAGGCACATACTCACTAGGTCAGGTATTTACAGTCATGGAGAGGGCACAATATCACAGGTACTGGTCATATGAGCCAAGGGCAGAAGGGTAAAAAGCCTGACCAACTAATTTATCCTACAGCCATCCAGTCTAGGACTTTGCTTGTGGCAGCCTGAATGGACTAATCGAGATTACCATCTCTTTAATAGGCTGTCTTGATACTGGTCTTAGCAGGGTAACACAACTCCAACAAGCCTAGTATAGTGAGATAAATCTATCTTGAATGTCTTTGGAGGAGACAGTGAAAGAGATTACATTGCACAACATACACAAAAGCTCCCTTAACTTCCTCTTAATTTATTTCTCTCCCTGACATCCCATATCTCATGGCAACTGCTTACCATCTCTCTTTTTCCTTCTTTCCCTCCCTCAGTATAAAACTGAGAAACGCCTCCAAACTCTTCTTCTAAGGAATTTTGTTCTAACTGAATCTCTATGCATCTTCTCATGAACCTAAATTTAAGTTTCTCCAGATCTCTTTGCAGTCCTCTGTCGTATCTTTGCACCAATATAACAAAAACACCCTGGTGAATCTAGGCAGCCTTTCTCGCCTTGGTCGTGAGAAAAGGATGGAGAATTTCTAGCAGTTATAAACTGATATCTGTCTCATTCAGGAAAGTCCAACATTGTTTGAAAAGCAAAAATTTCAAGAATGGTGATGGCAACGTAGCCTGCCAAAACAGCAATCTTGTGTTTCTTTTGGTTTGTGTTATTTCATTTGCTTACCATTAGTGTGTAATCAAAATAGTTGTTTTGATTTAATGTAAAAAGAACTTAAATATAAAATCATCTAACCACAAAACTAAAGCAGTGCTATGTCTTATAAATAAATTATTCATTGAAAAACCAAATCAGTTATCAGTTAAAGAGAAAAACCCATGCTTTAATTTAGGAAACAATAGTAATTTCACTGTAATAGAAACAACGTTTAGGGGAGCATGCCAAATTCCCAGAAGACAGTAGAAATGTTGGATATTTTAATTAATTAATTAATTAATTTTTAATCTTTTTAAAAATTTTCATAGATAGATAAATGGTTGCTGGGATGTCTTCCCTCTCCCTCCCCCCCACCAACCCCTATGGTCTGTGTGTTCACTCAGACCCCTCTCTTGTTGTTTGATGATTCATGTTCAGTCCATAGGTCTCGCTTCCTTTTCTGTGGTTGTGTCTATTTGACAGATGAGGGACTGTGTTCCTGGTACCCAGCATTCTGTGTGTGAAGGATGTAGTCTTAGCTTTGCATTGGGCAGCCTGTCTGTGCTCATTTGAGGTTTAACCATGTCTTCTCATTGCTGGCTGCCTGTTCCAGTCTATTCTCCCTGCATATCCGTTACCTCTTCACCCTGCAGCTCTGCCTTCTGACTTGGGGGGCCTTGCTCCCAGTCATTTTCTGTAGTGAGGTTCCTCAGTGAGCGTAAGCATCCACCCATGGCCTTTGTGATCTCCACTCTCTCCATTTGCAGATTTGTTGTGGAGCCAATTCCCCAACTCTGTGGACCTCCTCTCCCATGGTATGGGGAGAAGCTCCTTGTTTTCTTGAGTGACATATCCTGAGATGGGGTCTTGGTTCATCCATTTCTGATGAGTTTGTAGGTGCACTTCTGTCATAGGTCTTCACCATGGTTGTTTCTCCATCCATTATGTTGTATGATGATGCTTCTCCTGTGTCCTGCCCAGTTGTATTGGCAGGATCCTTATCTGGTCCTTCACGTGCTCTGTGTCACCGTTTGCAATGTTTTTCTCATTACTCCTGAGGACTAAGTGGAGTGAGAGTGAAACGGCAAGAACCCTCCCCCCACCACCCCACCTGTTTTCCCTGACCCTGAGTAGATCCTATCTTGCTTGCCTACTCAGTCTGGTCTGGGTCTCCCAGGCCAGAACCCGAGGCCCTCTTACCAGCCCTCTTGATGGCAGAGGGTGCTCGGTGGGTGCACAGTGGGTGCAGCTGCTGGCCCATCAGGGCATGCACAGCCCCCACAGGCCAAACTCAAAAATGTTGGGTACTTTCTAGTTTTCCAAAGATGAAGTCTACAGTTCTAGAGCAGTTTCTGTACTTTCCCTTAATACTTAGATGCCAAAAGAGATTAGCAGTTAGTTCCCTAAGAGATGGAATAAAGAAATTATTATAAAATTAACATGTAGTTTTGCTCCCCAGAGAAAACAAATATGGTTTAACACAAGGAGTCCTTAAAAGAAAAGGATTCATTCAAGTGGAATCAGCAAGAATTTGAGCAGATGCTGAAACCCCAACAGGAAGTATAAACAATATTTTCCATTTCAGGGAAATATATCTTATCTCAGTGATTATTCATGTAGCTATGATTCCAGGCAACTGTTAAATAGTCTGTTTTGCAGGAGATAATGCAAGGGGATTTCCCTTAGTAACTCATCAAAGAGATCACTAATCACTGGTCCTGGCAGTTCTATTAAATGTTTTAAGCCATCACAAGAATAACTAGAGAAAACAGAAAAAAGTTCATGCACCTGAAAAGGATTAAATAAAACCTGGAGAACTGAATAATACTGGACCTACCATTATAAAGTCCTTCAATTTTGCTTTGCAAGAACTTTATCAGTTAATGGTGACACAGAGGTCTGGGCAAGTGTAACAGGAAAAATGTAACTACCACGAACCCACTGCACACCCTGAGGATAGAAACACTCTTATTCATCCCTAGGATTCACCCTAGTAGACCTTCAAAATGCATTTAAATGCATAAATTACATTATAAAGTGTATCTATCAATAATAGGATTTCATTTAGAAAGGGCAGAAATGAAAGAAATGTCCTGTACTCTTTGGTCAAAAAGGGAAGTTCTGTTGTGTATCATTTTTTTCCTTTTCTCTGCTTAACACCAAGCATCTTGAGGAACAGGAACCTGTCTTATTTGTCCTCCTATTACCAGTCTGGTGAGAGTTCAGGAACTACTTTTTAAGTGAATGAGTACATGGATTATTCTTTTATTAGAGAAGTTACACTATACTCCTCCAGAAAATCTGATTTTAAAGATTGTGACTCAGGACACTGAATAATAAATAATAAGACCTGGCTTCTTACCCTGCATGAGATAGTAATAAATAGAGTAAATAAAGCATGCATGTCTAATTTTTGCCCAGTACAAATTAAAATCTAAAACAGATATTCTGGGATTCATAAAAATTAAAGAACCATAAAATTAAAATCAATAATCAATGAGGTATGTGCATCACACGGCCTCCAAACTCCACACATTTTAGTATCGGAAAAAGCAGCAACTAGATCAGAGAAAACAATTTAAATTCTGATTACAAAGCAAATGACGAAAATAACCTATTAAAAAAGGGGAGTTTTATTCAAAATGTTAATAATCTTGCTCTAGTTGCTACCATAGCCCCCCAAACTATGCATTTTCATCACTGACTCCCAAATTTCCATCAGTTTGGTAATTATCCTTTTTTTAGAGTTACTAACAGAATCACAATCTCAAAACTTCTCAAAGTACCTAGGAACAGACCCAAAGTTTGAATCCACAAGTTCCAAAGTCCATCCCTAACACTCCTTGACTCTCCTTTGCTAGATGTTGAGCTGCTCCTCCCAAACATACTCCCGCATCTTGTAATGTGACTCAGTCTTTCATCATTTTCAGGTTAGAGCATATTCTATCCCTGTGTTTCACCTGAGTCACTGCCCCTTATCAAATAGCAACAATTACCAGGCTCCCTTCTAAGAACCTGGCATTCACTATCTGCTCTCCAGTCACAGACTTCCTAGTCTGAACCTATATGATCTCCATGCATGTGTGTACGTACGCGCGCACACACACTACCTGGCAACCACCCAACTATCTCAACTCTACTGTTAATGTTCACATTCTCCATATTGAACTCTTCCTAATGCAACTGCCCTCCTCGTTAATTTCTTTAGTTCCAAGATTATCCTGTTAAGAGTCCCACTGCACTGATAGTCATGTGAACCGTGAAATGTTTAAAAGAGTATATCTGAGGATTAGAGCTTGAACCACTGAAACTGAGTATCTAAAACTCTATACTAGATACGGTAAGTCAAATACAAAATCACTGTTAAAGATGCATAAGTGGACTTACAAGTTCTAAAATGAGGTGCAAAGCAGGGATTCAGTCCATCTGAGAAAGGTGGACACTGAAGTCATTGGTTACCTATAAACTGACCTGTAGACTGCCTACAAACAGGTGATCCTACAAACAGGAGCTCATACAGGGCAGGAAGTCAAATCACAGTCCCTCCCACTCCCATCCCCCTGGCTGAATCAGAGACCATGTAGTGCTGGTGCTACAACCTCACAGAATGCATCACCAAGAAAAAACATTGTCCTGGCAGCAGCCATTGGAAGAATCTGAGTATCAGTGGGGAGGGCAGCTCCCTCAACACTGTGAACATAAGCCTTGCACAAAAATCAGAAAAAAAAAAATCCGACCATGTGTGTCTGGAACGCTATGCACCAAGAATTTTCTTCTAAAAAGGTACAAAAGCTAGTTCTATCTGGATGACCTACACCTCGACCCATTTAACACCCAGGAGAGAGGTTAACCAGTCAATTGGATTAGGTCTCCCAATGTGGTTTCAAACCATCCCAGATCTTCTGCAAAACACAATGCCCAGAGGTAAATGGAGTCTCTCAATTTCCTGGATTTATAGAATTGCCAGTGGCAAGGGTCATTTTACCTGGAAGGTGTTGTTTCTTAGATACTCCACAGTCCTCTTACATCCATATACAGATCCATTTATAGTAGCATTGTTAAAAATCAAGTTTTAACATTAACATGTCTTTTATTTTAAATGTGTTGACAGATGAACACTTCTGAGAGATGAACTTTTGCTTAAAAAAATCCATCAGAAAGAAAAAAGACAGAAACCAAATGGTTTCACTAATACATAGACAACAAATGAAAGTACACGACTGGAGGGAGGGGACCAACTGGAGTGGCCAGGGAGGGGACGTGGTGGGTGACCCCTGGGGATTACAATGCTGTGAAATATATATAAATAATTTATATAATAGTGAAAAAATCCAAAAAAAAAGCAGGCATCATGCCTTTTGTTTCCTTTATATTTATATGTTATATTCCTGAAGATCAGAATTAAGAAAGAAGTTGCAATTTTTATTATATGTTATGATTTTGTAATTTTAGACAAGTGGTTTTGTATTTTTCTTTTTCTTTTTTTTCCTCCTCTTTACTCTTGAAGAGGAGACATATCCTCTACATCTACATTTGATGTAATAAACAGATTGAGGCTAGTGATTTGGGATCGGTAGCATCTGTCCCTGTGAAGGTCCTGACAGGGAAGCATGGGCGAGGCTTTATGGGCCCCTCGGGGATCAGTGACGAAGATGGACGTTTGGATTCAGCCCCTTTGTCTAGTGTGGAAGGCTTGAGCCTAATGAAGTGGAATGAAAGGCCAAGAAGGAGCCCAGCCAATGGCCTGCTCTGTAAACACATTATGGTTGGAAGGCCCCAGGCTCCAAGGGTGCAGCCTTTTTGTGAACTATAAAAGGAAGGGCAGAATTTCAAGTACCAAATTTTAGATATGTAGGTGATAAGCATTCCTGCATATCACAGGATTTTAAAAAACCAACATTATAGTATTTTGTCTAGCTACAAAAGAGATAAGTTCACTGTAGAAAAATTTGAAAATTCAGAAGAGGATATCAAGGGGAAATTTTGTGATTTCAATTGCCCAGAATGGAACCGATTAGTCCTTAAGTTCCTTCATTGCTCCAGCATGACTTGCTTTTATATATTTTATCATTTGTAATACTTTTATTATTTTTTGTCATTTATTATTACTTTTATTTACTAGGTTAGTGAATACAGCATCATAAATAAGAGTTAGGACCTTGACCACAACCTAAAACATTCTCTACTCAGTTCATCTCCCTGACCTACTCAGCTGAGATGATTAGCATCCTGAATTAGTATCTATTATCGTCTCTCACTTTTCTTTGTAGATTTCTCTTTTATTTATAACTATGGTCAGATTTTTTTAAATAATTGTCCTGGGGATTTTTCTGATGATTTTTGGTTTTGGATGAGATTAACATTTACAGTGGTAAACTTTGAGTAGATTGCCCTTTCTCTGGTGGGTGAATCTCATCTAAGCAGTTGAAGAGAAAGGAACAAAAAGACCAGCCTCCCCAAGAAAGAAGGAATTCTCCAGCAGGCTCCCTTCACACTTGAATTGAACTTCAGTTCATTGCACATCTTAGACTCACCAGTCTTCATAATCATGTGAACCGATTCTTTATTTTATATATGTGTGTGTGTGTTACATATCCCTTTGTTTCTGTTTCTCTGGAGAACCCTAACTAATTCATAGACATATAATTACAATGGTTTTTAGTGTTGTTAAATGTAAAGAGGGAATTTATGCTAAACACAATCTTGCTTAACTTAATTTTGCCTTTGATATAATATTACTAAAATAAGCTAACAACATGGTTATACAGAATTATAGTCATTCATTTTGATGGTCTCATGATGATCCACTCTGTGGATATTCTATACTTGATTCATTCTTTCTCCCATTGATGGGCACTATATATATTCTCATTACCTGTTATGAAAACAATTTTTTAAAATTAAGAAGCATGTTAAAATATCTTTACTCAGAGATGATTACTTAGTACTAGCATTTCAATATGAGTACAAGGCATTATTATTTAGTGTCAGGATCTAATGTATAAATATTAATTTTGTAATGTCAAATTGCTAACTTACATCTCTGAAATCAGAAGATGATAGAATCACATAAACCCTAAGAACAAAAGGATTACCCTCACTTTAAATCTATGAGAAACTGATCAGCAAACAAAGGTATCATGTTGCTTTTCAATTTGTATTTCTTGTTCCGAAGACACTTTATGATTAATTTCCCCCAAACAACAGGAATCATTTTTAAAAAGCCATCAATTTTGCTTTTATAATAGTACTAGTTTAAATGTTTGTATACCTTCTAATCATTCTGTTAGTTTGTTTGAATAATATAATGACCATATTCATTCAACATAGTATTTTAGTGTTATAGAAATGGGCTATCACAAGTATAATGTCCTAATTATGGACCCATGTCTTATGTCACCATTTTGTTTTTTGCTTTGTTTTGCTCTTAAATCACCTTCAAGACTGTGAAAAGGGGCCATGCTCCACTGCTATAAATTGAGAATATAATCTTCTCTGGCGCTCACTGCTCCTCCCAGTTCTACAGATAGCTGCCTCTTCTCCTGGAGGGCCAGCACTTCCCTCAGACACCATGGTGAAGGTCAGAGTGAACAGAGTCAGCCAGATTGGATGCCTGGTCACCAGGCCTTCTTTAATTCTTAAAAAATGAACACTGTTGCCATCAATGACCCCTTTACTGAACCTAGCCTCTTGATCTACTTATTCCAATATGATTCCTCCCATGGCAAGTTCAATGGCACAATCAAGGCTGAGAAAACAAAGTTTGTAACCAAAAGAAAGCCCATTTTCACCTTCCAGGAGCAAGAGCTTATCAACATCCAATGGACTGATTCCGGTGCCAAATATGTTGTGAAGTCTGCTAATGTTTTCTTGACTTCAGAGAGAGCAGGGGTTCACTTGAAGGGGGGTGGCTAAAAGGGTCACCATGTCTGCCCCTTCTGCTAATGTCTCCGTGTTTGTAAAGGGCATGATCTATGAAAAAAATACCACCTTCCTCATGATTGTCAGCAACGCCTCCAAAACCACCATATACTTGCCCAGACCCCCTAGATTAGGGGAGAGGCTGGGAGAATCCTGCCTTGTGATGTATCATCAATAAATTACATTGCCGATTTCATAACAACAGGGATGTATTTAGAAGAAATCATATTAGCAGAAACAAGCCATAAAGAAAAAGGCAGAAACCAAATGGTTTCACTAATATATGGCATATAGTGGAAAAAAAAAAAAACAAAAACCTTGAGGAAAGTCAAAACAAGCTAAGCACCAAACTGAAACACACAACTTTGAGCAGGAGGGAAAGGGGGAGAAGGGAGGGGAGGGTGGGGGGGGGCAAATCCTTGATATTACAATGTTGTGAAATTTATATATAAATAAAATAAATTAATAAAAGAGCAATAGGTTTCCAAAAAATAAAAATAATAAATAATAAATAATAAATTACATTGTCCCAGGGGGAAAAAATATGAAATGAGTTAATTATGAAAACATTTTGTTTTTAAGAATATGTTAATGAAACCTAATCAGAAAGTAAAAAATTTATTCCCTCACTAGCGTTAGCATTTCAGGAATTCATGCTATCACTGTTAATACTATCGCTTCAGAAATTTTTCAGTATAAATATAAACAAAAATTACCCATAGTCACCACAAGAGGTAGCCATGTGAACTCTATTCTTTTTAAAGTGTCTTTCACAGTCAAAATGATCAGGACTCAGTCCTGGACAGCCATGAAAGCCAGTGCTAGCTGGAAAATTAGTCACAATGAAATATTAACACTTCTTTTATATGATTGACTAAACTTTTCCTCTGACTTCAAGCTTTGCCACATGAGGGAAAACGCTAAGGTCTCTAAGGTCCCATTTCTACCTTCCCCCAGACCAGATTAAACAAAACACAACTGATATTCCCTATAATTTCTACATTTTATTTTTAATATAACTTTCCTTGCCCTTACAGAGCAACGGGGTTCATAGCGACCAACCCACAGTGACTGACCATATAGAGCAACACTTAATTCTCCAGCTAAATCTGGCAGTAAGTTATTTAGATGAGTGAATATTCCACAAAGCTGAAAGTCATTTCTATTTTTAATAGTTTTCCTTGAAAACGTCTTCAACATTATGTACACCCATAGAAAATAAGATTAATCTAAATAAAACAGTCTTTTTTTGGTGTTAGAATCTGTCTCATTCTCTCCCACTCCCTTTTGCATGTATATATGTATATGCACATATATATGTAGGACATAAATACATAAAGATGTATCTCTCTATATATATCAATGGCTTTACTGTGCTAAAAGAGGGATTCATAAACTTGGGAGATGTTAGAAACTACCTCTAACAATAGTCAAACATCTAATAGGATGTCAAATAGTCAAACATCTAATATTTCTACTAATAGGACCTATTCTGCTTCTTCCAGCAGTTACTACTAGTTTTCACTTCTTTTTCTCCTATTATACCACAACTTGAACTTTTCCCTTCTGTTAGTACATCTTCCTCACTTTCACTCTGTGTGTATTCTTTCTGCAACTGAACATTGCAGGAATGTGAAACCAACATTTTTGCTTTTTACCCAAATTGTAATTTTTCTTTTGTTTTGTTTGTAACACAGAAGCATGCATACTTTCAACCAATCATCTCCCCCAATCTTTTAAAAGACATGTAGACTCAGCATTCGGAGCTGCAGAGCAGTGGAAGTTAAGGGCTGGATAATGCGGGTTTATTACACTACAAAATGGTGAATGGGTGACTGTGGTTTGTCCTATTTGTGTTTGGATCACTTGCATAATTCTTTGCACGTAGTAGGACTTCAATAACTGTTCTACACATGGATGGATAAAAATTTTATGGAGACACTTATACACCAAAAGAGAAATCATTTTCTTCCTTTCCAAAAATCCATTTGGTCTATAAAATAGGAAATTTCATCAAGCCTCCCACCTTCCCTGAAAACTATAGGAAAAAGTTACTATTTGATCATCACTTACCCCTGTTCTGTCAGTAAGTTTGGTGAGATGGTTGGACAGAGCTGTTGTTGAGAGAGTTGTTGAGAGCTGAATGCAGGGTATAAAGAAAGGATGGACGAGAGAGATTAAGGTTTAGCTATGGCAGCTAAGGATTGGCTGGAAGTAATGAACTAAGTGATGATTTATTAAACAAAGAAGGGTATTTATAAGGAATAGAGCATAATTTATGATGAATTTTAAAGGAAGGCAAATGGCAAAGGTATAATAGGTTAACTTTGGTGAATAGGTTGACTTTATTGGTTTTTGTGAGGTAATTGGGGGCAGGAGGATTATTCACAAATTGATTTTTATTTTTTTAAGGAATGCTTTTTTTTGGTAAACATTGGAGGGATGGTGATGCTTATTACTTTTTAGAGGTATGTATGCTTGTTTTGTTTTTAGTTTTTTGAAGACAGATAAGGTAGTAAAATGAGGTGTTTTTCATTTTACAGCATTAGTTCAGTTGGGTTTGTGCTAGCACCTGACAAGAGGTTATTCAATATTTTTGTAGAACTGGTGATATTAACAGAGGTCGAGCCACATTTCTTTGGCCCACTGGGCAGTACTCCTTTGCAGTTGCACTTCTCACCTGTCAGCCCTGATTCTTTCAATCAAAATGCACACCTATGCAGATCTGCAGCCTGCCATTCTCCCATTCTCTCTCCAGTATTCAACAAGTTGGTATGTTCAACTTAGGGAAGTAATATCAAAATGCACATGTGGCCATTTGTCCAAGCCCAGTAATAACGTCACAGGTTGACTCTCATCCTTTTCCTGTGTGTATTCTAAATTTCTTACCCCAGAAGAGAGAATGGTATGAGTAACTGGTTCTTCAACACCATTCACAGAAATAACTCACAATCATAAGTGTCAAATATTAACAGAATGCTTATTATTGTACATGGGGAGGAGAAAAAAAGGCTAAGTAATACTATAATGATTAAATACCACTGGTGTGTGCTTTTCAAAAATCATGGAAATTGTTGCATTTTCTTACTAGAAAGTAATATATTCCTACTATAAGAAAAATATCAAAAAGGGGAAAAGAATGCTGAAAATCTTACCATCCAAAGATAGCTACTATTATACATTTAGGGTTATAAGTATACATATGTGCATGTGTACAGTTTTCTATAACTATTTTGACTTTTACTAAAATGGAATTTGAAAATAATTGCTATTTTTAAATACTATTTTTTTCAACTAATATTTAGTTAGCTTTTCCTTGCAAACAGGATAAATCACAGTATAATTCTAATATCTGCATGAAATTCTATGACATGATTATAGCAAGATATATTTAGCAAATCTTTATTCACAGAGGGTCATGTCACCACAATGTTAGTAACAGTAAACACTGTGCAGTAAACATTGCTGTGCTGAACATCCTGGGTTTGTTTAATTATAGTTTGAAGGTAAATATCTGAGAGAGGAAGAACAGAATTTGATATAGTTTCTTAGACACAATCATCCATGTTGCCAAGCTCTTTGTATATTTTCACATCAATAGATTTCCATCATCACATTAATGCCTTCATAGTATTTCATTTTATAAGACTATCATCATTCACTTAATCAATACACATATTTGAGTTTTGGCCAAGTTTTTTCTGTGCTATTATAAGCAGCACTGTAAAAAACATCCTGGATTTGACTGATTATTTTCACAGAAAGAATTCTTAGTGGACTAAGAGTAAACAATTAAAAAACAGCCACACAGTTTGCACTCTCACCAGCAGTGTAAGAGTGGTCCAGACACTATGGAAGGCTGTGTGGAGGACCCTTAAAGAACTGAAAGTGGAACTACCATTCGGCCCAACAATCCCACTACTGGGAATCTAGCCAAAGGACACAAAAACAGTAATAAAAAAGACACATGTACCTGGATGTTTATCGCCGCACTATTTACAATTGCCAGGATATGGAAACAACCCAAATGCCCCAAAACCAATAAATGGCTGGAAAAGATGTCGTATATGTACACAATGGAATATTATTTATCAATCAAAGAAGACAGCCTTATGGCATTCACAGCAACATGGTTGGAGCTAGAAGGAATCATGTTAGTGGAAATAAGCCAGAAAGAAAAAGAGAAATATGGGATGGCCTCACTTATACGAGGGACACAGGGAAAACAAACAAACAAATGGACAAGAATAATTTAAAACTGCCAACAGAATTGAAGTCTAGAGAGGGAGAGGAGAGTAGAGTCAGGGGAGGGGAAGGACATAAGAGATAAAGAGGGTTCATGGATGATGGGATGGTGGGACAACCCTGGGATAGACAATGATGCAATGTATATAAAACAGCCACACAGCTTTTAATTTTCCTGGAATGCTGTTCCAGTCTCCCTCCCATTAAAGGTTATTAGCCATTTGCAAATCACAACACTTTGGCCTTGTGACTTGTCACAACTTTATGTCTCTTATGGTATCACGTTCTGGATCTATCTGAATTACCCACGTCCCTTATATCTGCTTTCCTTTCATTGCTAAAGGGACACAAAGGTTTTCTTTCCACCAGTGCCCAAGGCCTCTGAGGTTTCTGGAATTAGCAACTGGAATCAACTTGGAAACCTGTAGCTCATGTCTAGAAAGTCACTTTCAAACAACAAACTATAGGAGATTTTTGTAGTAGTTTCCTGGTCTGCTGTTTCTTTGGTTTCTTTTGTTTTCATTTTTAGCTCTGGACTTGCCAGGATGAGAGTCTGGTGGTCTGGTGGTCTACAACACTTACTGACAGGGATGAGGACATTAGTTCTGACCAAGATCCCTAATTCTGCTCTGAGTACTCACTTGAATATTTTTGATGCTGTAAAGCTTTCTTTTTTCTATTTGGCTTTTAAGCATTTTTGCTTAACAGTGTAGCCATCAGAAAGCAAGATATCCAGCAAATGATTCCCAGAGTCTTTTTAAAATTATGTTGCTCTAGTATCAAGAAAAAAAATTATGAAAAATCACTGCAAGCCTCTGTTGTAGAAATCAATACTGATTATAATTTTCTCCCAATTTCTAAATATCTTTCCCTTCTATTTCCCCCTCTCATCTGGAGCAAACCTAAGGGAAGAGAACCGAGCTGCTGAACTTGGACCAGAGGTTTGAATGGATAGAGGTGGGATAGAACCTCTGGCTTAGAGGCATCTCCTGAGAGAATAAGTCAGGTACTCAGTGACTCAATAACAGTTCTACTTCCAGATCTTCACTATTAGTCAAAGGAGTTACATCAACATTCACAGACCTCAAGTCCTGTCTTCTGCCCTCTCAAAATGTTCTTCAGGTTATCTTATTAATAAATAGATGTAAAAATTTAATGGGAAAACTGGGTTGTTTTTTTTTTTCTCAAAATCTTCAAAAAATTGTGGCAAAATTTTGTGACAAAAAATACACAACAAAATTTACTAATTTAACCATCTTAACTATTTTCTGATACACGGAGGAGAAGCGTTACTTACAATGACTTTCCTGGGCTGCCTTCATCGCCATCCATCCAGTACGCTATTCACCTTCCAAAACTGAAACTAATAACTCCCTTTTATCTTTCCTTGGAACTCCTGGGCTTTGGCCTGAACAATTAGAGAGATAATTATGCCTCTCCTTTCTCTTGCACTTACCACAGCTGCTCACCTGTTGGCTTGTCCATGCTATGCTTACTTTAGGCTCATATTATAAATATTGTTAGTTGGGGTCAGTTGTGGTGGTTTACCTGTAGCAGCCACCTAGAGACCACCCACTCTGATTTTATTTCAGAGTTTTCCTGATGCCATTTCTAGGGTGCTGGTATTTCTAATTCCCCAATACCCAAGGTTTAGGTTCATCTAAAGTGACCATCTAGTCCCTAACTTCACTCTAAAATCATGAGGTACAGGGACGTGATAGAATCAAAGAA
This sequence comes from Uropsilus gracilis, assembly GCA_004024945.1. Lineage (NCBI taxonomy): Eukaryota > Metazoa > Chordata > Mammalia > Eulipotyphla > Talpidae > Uropsilus > Uropsilus gracilis. The sequence continues at coordinate 62,564 of PVHY01001351.1, forward strand.
TAAAAGAAATGTGAATTATTAGAAAGTTTACTGTCATTAGCATTTGCTTGGAACTTCCAGGTTTCACTGTGCTGCTTAACATACGTGGTCACATTTCATCACCCCAACAACCCTATAAAAGTAGTTACTCTGATGATCCCATTTTTAAGAAACAGGAAACTGAAGCTAAAATGTAAAGTACTAGGTAAAAGTTATGCAAAAAATCAAGGTCTTTATCTCCAATTTACCCAGAAAGGAAGAATTTCTTGAAGGTGCAGAAATACCTCATTGAGTAATATAATGACTTTCTTGAAGAAAAAAAAATAATCCCTGTGAACTCACCTATTGAACTTTGACTTTTATTTTGATTTAACTGGGGGAGGTTTAAACCTAAACGTTTTGTCTCCCTTTACTTGGTTATTTGAACTACTAAAATCTTGAATATTTGCTCAAATACTCCCATTTCTTCTTACATTGTTTTCCTTCTCTTAGAACTGAGTACAGATCTTTATTTTCACTTCTTATCATTAGTTTAATTGCTCATTGGTCAGTCATAGAAAACTGATGCTCTTTTTCCTACCTAAGTGGTCTTAGCACCTATCAAGTCATCTCCAATTGACCAGCATTTTTCTCATTTCCAGCACAGCAAAAAATAAATGAATCACATTTTCAAGTGGTAAAATTTTATTCTGTCATTTTTCCTCTCCAAATGCCTTCCAGCCCCCTTCTTGTTATAGTCACCTCCTTTCAGCCTTCAGCCTCAGCATAAAATGCTTACTTTAGGGACAAGTCAAAATTATAGGCGATATTCTTTTTTTATCACTCATCCTCCCTTAACTGTACTTTTGACCTTGACCAACAGAGTGTAAGTTTTTCTAGGGTTTACTCCTCAGAAGTCAGACCTGGAGTCAGCTGTGGGGCTCTGTCTGCAGCAGTGCCTGGGCCAGGCGCCTCCCTTCTTCACAGGCACAGATGGTGTACTCAGTGGGGGAGGAGCCCAGCAGATGTGAGCCTCTATCTTCAGGTTGTGGGGGAGGCAACAGGACCCATGCTCCAGAAAACAGAAAAAGACCCACTCTCAATTCCTGGCCTCCTTACCTCTAGCAGTGGGCAAGTTTGTTCTCAACAAGGGCTGTATTTCAAATGTAATGTGATGTGCAAAATTCTAGAAGGATTGGGAAGAGATGTGGGGTTTTACCTCCTTGCTTGGTGCTCAACTCACCCATCATTACTTCATGAATCTGTATCTGGGAAAAGGGCCTCAAAGCCTTGTACAATCTTGTGGAAATTTTTTTGTCCATATTTATACCCAGTTTTTAACTTGTAAGTCTTGGAGTCTTTGGAGTGGAGTGCACTTCCTTTGGGCAAACATTGTAGCTCAAGAGGCAGAAAGCTTCTTTGTACTTAACTCCTTCATACTCCCCTCCCCTCTGTTTATTCCCTCCTATCCCTACTTAATATCCTTCTCACTGTGTAACATTTCAGTCTTCAAAGCTCTGTACCATGTATTACCTTGTCACCAGAGAATTTTTGTACATGCTTATCTACAACTAGTGTAAAGTAACCACAAACGTGGTCATTTTACATCATAATCTGTATAGATAACTGATTTGCATAAATAGTTTTTAATTCCTTGCTCTTTTACACTAAAATTCCCCCTCCCCCCATCCTACCCACCCCCACCCAGTGTGGACTCAAAACACACCAGGAATTAAATTTGTGATTTTGCTTTTCTTCAATGTCAAACACTCAGTCCTGGCTATGAGTCTCCCATTCTTCTTGTGTTCCTGGTTCTTTGCTGATTAGGCCTTCCTTCCCCTATAATATACGCTTTGGAGACAGGAAAAATAGTAGCTTCCTGTTCCGCCCGAACTGTTTATTATGTTTAATTAACTCCTCTGTGGTGATTTCTGTTTTCATTGGCCAGGATAACATTTATATTTGAAAACTGAGTTTCCAGTGATGGTTCAATTCTAAACTATTTGACAAATTAGGTCTGGTTTTTATGATTTACCTCACAAAAAAGGACAGGTTCTGTGACTCCTATCAGGTTATGTTTCAAAACTCAATAAAAATTTAGGATCCGGCCGGGCACGGTGGCTTGTACCTGTAAGCTTCAGCCTATGAAGCGGCCGGGGACTAGGGATAGCGGTTTGAGTCCTGCTTGGGGTCCGTAGCGAGACCTAGTTCCAAAAAAATAGCTGGGCGTGGTGGCGCGTGGCTGTAATCCCAGCTACCTGGGAAGCTGAGGCTGGGGATTGCTTGAGTCTGTGGTACCCCGGGCAATGAGAGCCTGCGGTTCCACGGATAAAAATAGCAAGACCTACTCTGAAAAAATAAATAAATAAATAATTTCTGGTTCTGTGCTAGTATCTTTCCTGGAATGAAATCTGACTTAGATGAAATAACTGATGCTTCCAAGGCCAAGCTGCAATTAGAGAGGGGATCTTTCTGTGGATTGGTCAGAGGTAGATCATATGTCTACCCTGGGAGCCAGGCCTGTGTCACCTGGTCTGAGGATAGTAACAGCAGATCACTTAGGAAAGGGTGGGAACCAAATGAAGAGAGATTGGATATCCCACAGGCAAAGCAGTGCGTGTGCACAATGCCCAAGTCACATCTGCAGCTACCTCTGTGGAGTGGCGGTTGAATGTGTTGTTCATAACGCAGCTTTATTCTAAAGCTTCTGAGGCAGATTTGAATTAAGATTTAGTCTTTCCCCTGTCTTTCCTTTTGAATTTTCAAAATATTTTGAGAAATGCTTTTTGCAAAAGAACTGATTCCCAGTTACATTTCCTTCTTTGTGGCCTGGTTAAAAGAGATGTCATCCTCATATTTTGATAACTTAGTTATCTTGAAAAATGTAAACTGGTAAATAAATTAGCATCAGAGATTTTGAGAATGGAGGCAACTGTTTCTCTCTCTCCTAACTTTCTCCTTTGCCCTCCAGGCTGCACCTTGCTAAAGAAAGCCTTGCTCTTTTCCGAATCCCATTAACCTGACCCAAGGCTCCCTGACAAGAAGACGACATGACAGGCCCAAGAAAAAGCTGAGGGGTTCTTGGAGTTTGTCCTATACAAGAAGGCATCACCTTCCTTCTTTTTTTGGCAACCAAGAAGCCATGCAGCGTCCACAGCCCAGCAGAAGGGACTGTGACAAAAAGATGTTAAGACACAAGAGCACCTGTCATGGAAGAAACACTGTTAAAGTCATCCCGATTCCATCTGAAGAGTCAAAGCCTGCTGCTTTAGGGGAGGCCCTCACAGAACCACACAAGGCAAAAACTATTGAACTTGCAGACAGTTGTCAGGGTCTCTCCTTTATCTCACTGAATGTATACAAGCACTCTAGGAGAGAGGCTGCCTTTTTCATCCCTACTGTACAAAGAAGCAAACAAAGGAAGGGGAACTAACTCACCAGACATCACACAGCGGGGGGTCAAGACCAGTCAGCCTAGAGTCAGCACTCAGGTACTCCATCACCATACTTCCTGGCATATTATGTATATGGAGAACATATTATTTATTATGGATGGAAAGTACTGCAGTGTTTCCCAAGAAGACTCATCTGATGAATCATAATTTTAGAAAGGTATTGATTTTGGTGTTAAAGGGAAACACTTGAGTTTAGAGTTATTTTGGTCTGTTTGATACTTTCAAAAACTTAGGAATCTTACCAAATGATACTATTCGATACTTTTCCATAGAGGTCCCAGAGTGTCAGTTGTCAGGATATACAGAGTATATTCCAGATCCTTCCATGTAGTTTTTACCCCATTCTTAGAATTCTGCTTCTTAACTAAACTTCCTAGTTCCTGTCTCCCATCATTCCTTACCAGGACAAACCACCCTCCTCAGGAAAATCTATGAGAATGACCACTCATAGATCTTCTGCTAGAACCTTCACTTTCAGTCAGGGCACATTCTTGAGAGGAAAGGTTTAGCAGATGGAGTGGGGGAGATGGTGCTTAAGACTTGCAGAGTAGTGACTCAAATATTTAAGAATATTTTAATTAGATAAAAATGATGTTGCTGTATAACATATTTCTTTAAAAACAATTGAATTATTTTTCTATAGGATCATATGCACACCAAAGTAGAGCATTTCATATGACCACTGACTTTTCATCTGAATTCTTTCCAATCTATCAACTCTATTTATACCAATCATGATGTAAATCAGTGGCATCATGTAAAGTCAACTCTGAACAAGGCATCATGGAAATCTTGAGGGAGTTACAAAGATGTGGAAGAGGAATTTCTTTCAAGAGCTTACAAGAAGATGAGACGTAGATTTGGAAAGGTTATCATGCACAGATTTTCAGATATACTATTTTAAGTTTATTTTCAATAACTGAAGGATGCTTGCTTTTGAGAAGAAGATTCTAGAGAATTATTGCATACATAAATCTTTACCTTAAATTCTAATGTCAGAACTCATGAATAGTGTATTTTCAGAGGTCAGAAGTTTACACAAACATTCCCAGATAGCAGCACCAGATGTTAGTGGTTTTGACTCTTAGAGACAGACTCCTTGCACTTTGGGCGAGTCAGACTCCAACTCATTTTAGAATCTGGCTGTACATCTTTTCTATACATAGTGTAACATATGCATATGAAGAGGATTCCAACAGGTGGTTACATACAATTATGATTATAGTTAACAAATGGAGTGGACCTTACCTTCCAGAGAACACTGAGAGCTATGGAGGTCATGGCAGAGGGGTGGCTTGAACTTCACCTTGAAGGAGAGGAAGAATGGAAGAATCAGCATCGGAAAATCAGAGTGGGGAAGGTTCAAGTTCAAGCCAGAGTCCAGCAAGTGCTGCCTGCCTGTCTAGAGTGAATTTCTGAAAAATAGTCCTAAGAAGGAAGTTCTGGGAGGAGGCAGAAGGTCAGACTGTAAAGGATTTTGAGTTACCTTCTTAAATTTTGAATCCATGTCAAGGATGCTTTAAATATTTGCTAATTCATAAATCAATCCAATGTAACAGAGATAAATTTAGACTAACTGGAAAGAAATATTTCTTCAAAATCAGACATGACATTTCACTTTGGAAAACAATTATTGAACCTATTCTGTGCCAAACAATTTTCTAGGTGCCAGGAATATGGCAGTGACTTAGACAAAAGCCCGTTCCCATGGAAGTTTTTCTTTTTTTGTACTTTAGTGAGAGTGGTGGTAACAGCAGTAAGAAGCTGAATAACTAAATCAATATTTTGACCTCCTCAGATAATGGTACAGTGTTAGGAAGACAATAAAATGGTAGACAAGAACTTGGAGGAAGAGGCTTAGTTTAGTGAAGGTAGTCAGAAGATTTGAAGTGACATGATAAAGCTAATGCTGTGGGAGAACATCAAAACTAGTAATTCTTAAACACAGGGACCAAAGCCTTCCCCTCTCTATTAGCCTCTTTTGTGCAATTGTACCTTCCACACTGGATCTGGAGGTACATTCCTTGGGGTAGGGCAAAGAGCACCTTCCTCATGTCTGCGAAATTAACCTGTCTTACCAGGCTATGCGTGACTTTGACTAACCTATCATCCCACTATCATTTTCTGATTTCTTATTTGTCTAACAGAGGACAGATGATTTCTTTCAAGTTTCATTTAAAATAGTTAATATAAAACAGCACTGAAGTTTGTGTGTTCTCACCTGTGAATTCACAATTTCCATGAGCTCACAATGGCAAGACAACACTCAGGCTCAGAGAGCAACAAGGCTGATTAACAAAGAGGACACTGGGGGTGGGGGGTGGGAGGTGGGGGAGGGGCAGGAAGAGTTTCCAGGCCACAATAGCCAGCTGTCTCACCCAGTTAGAGTTCAGTCATTCAAAGTAAAGGCCTCTGGTGCAAGATGACCACCCACCCAGGCCTGGATCTGGAGGGAGGTACGGCAAGCGGTAGACCAAGATTCAACTTATAGCAGCAGCTAGAGATGCTTGTAGGCAGCACTGCAGAGTGACACTACAGCAACGAGCAACACCTATTCAAAGGCCAGACTGGCCAGTGTCAGAAGCCCAAATGGACAGCACCAGAGGAGGTGGTGGCACAGGATGAGAAGCGGTAGCCAGCTCTCAGAGGGAGCAGGACACAGGTCAGCAGGGCTGACAGCGCCAAGGCACAGGCACTAATGTTACAGGCCTCGGCAGGCTGAAAGAGCCCTTTTAGAGATACTAGGCCCAGGCCAGCGGGCACAGGCTAACGGTGCCTGTCAGCAGGTAATGTCCAAGACAAGCCCAGAGGCACAGGAAGCAACAGGCTGCACTTTGAAGCACAGATCAGATGCTAAAGTCTCTGAGCTCTCCAAAGCTCATTGAAGCTCTCAAAGTTCTTTGTAGGAGGTCCGGATGAGTCTTCCTCAGAGTCTGTCTGGTAAGGTCTTTCAAGAAGGAGATCCCAGTGAATCCAAAGTCCTGAAGCCCCCACCGACCCCCAGGCCAGCCTCAGCTGATATCCCCTGCCTTTCAAGCCTAATTGGCCCATTTATAGTTCCAGTTCTTTGATTGGTGCCAGCCAAGGTCCAATCAGCTGAGTCCATTTTCAATTCCAGCACTCATTCAAAAGGAATTCTGGTGACCTGTCTAGATCTGACCTGAGCTGGGCAGGTTTGTGGGCACTCAGGGAAGCCATGCCCATCCGACGCTGGCCAGAGCAGGCCAATGCACTTGAGTGGCAGTGGCTACAGATCACACATAGAGCAGGACCTAAGCCCACTCCTGGCCCATGTAACAGCCCAGTGGCTCCTGTTTCACCTTGAACTCTGCCATTATTTCTAATATTGCACTTCATGGTCAAAAAATGCAGCAAAGACACAAGAATACTATAAAAGGCCCACTGGGTATTTTCAATTATCCATAAACATACAACTCGGAAGAGATCCAAGACACTACTTCCAATCACTAGATTCTAGGACTCTGTAGGGATGTGATAAATTGGCCCTCAACATCATGCCTCCCCTTTCTGGAATGCTATCATCCAGAGTTGGATTTTTTAAATGATTTTTCCATATATGGCAGTTAACTGGTTCAGAAGCCTCACAATCTCTCATGAGAGAATGAAGAAAAAGAAAGGGGTGAGAATGTGCTGCTCAAAGAGTTAACCTGAAAATCATACAGATATTAGGGATATTTGGGGCTTCTGGCACAATGACTCTTTCCCTATTGCAGGTACAGAATGGACCTCCCAACAAAAGTTCAATTAGTGCTACTTAACTTCTCCATTTTGCTCCATGATCAAACTATCTTTTCTAACTCTTGACATTTTCCATTAAAAAAAAGTCAACATTTTTTTTTGCCTGGTTCTATGTCTTTGAAGTTCTTTGAAGGAAGACCTGGTTGGCACAGATAGGCATTTCTTCCAGTTGAAAAGTAGGTGATTACTTTCCTGTTTCTTTGAGCTCACCTCATCTCAATGTGAGTAATTCAGTGTATCAGAAAGGGTTGAACTAGAAGCTTCTCCTTGCTCTAATGGAGCAGTTTCATCCAACGGGAATATTGACCTAGAATGTACTGCTCAGATACGGGATTATGGGACAGTCACTGGTCACTGAGCATTCTTTCCAATAGCCAAGATCTCCCAATGGCTCCCTGCTTCCTTTAGTCATTATGGAACCCAAAGGGGAACAGTCACTAGGGACCTGAAATCACACCTCCAGACATTTGTTTCTTTTAGGTTAATGTGCAACTTCTCACATGAAGCTGACATCAAACATTGATTCACTGAATGATTTTTTTAATAAGCTGCCTCTCCTGGTTGAGAACCTAAATGAGAGAAAGGAGTTTGTAGAAATAGAGGAAGGGGTTCTTTGAAAGAAGGATCTTGTTGGATGTCACAAAGATCGATTTATGAGTACTGAACCACAAATAGAGGGGGGAAAGAAGTGTTAGGATACATGGAACACATCCATCCTTCTTCAATAATTTCTTCATCTATTAATTTCTTCTTTTCCTTTTTCAAGTGGCTATCAATCCAGTGCTGAAAAAAAATGCTGAGTCCTTGTAATTTCCACATAGAGTTCCATTTTATCTTATAGCTTTAGAAAACAGAAGTAGGAATGTCCTGTGACACATTTCCTGATTTGTACAAGCCTCATAAAAAAGTTTGTTCACATGCAGCTTCTCACTCAGGGGCGGATGAAGGGGGGCAAGGGGCAGTGGGCAGGAGGAGAAAGGGGAGAAGGAAGAACAATGCCTCTGGAGTAAATTCAGACAATTATAACTTACCACGTGACACCAAAATCAGGAAATATTTCAATAGAATAAATAATCTTGAGTTAAAAAACTTGACAGCCTCTGAAACCAAGGACTCTGGAAAATGCAGACAGGAAAAGTTCTGTATGTGGTACCTTTGCTTTTGGCAGAGGACTCAAAAATTAAAATCAAATGCTGCACAGTCAGGCAATTTCAAATAAGCACATCATAATTCATCTTTAGTCAAACAATGTGAAATTTTAATAAGAGCAACAGGAAAAGTTCTAGAAGGAAAGAACACTTCAGATTGGCATTGTTGGTTTCACTAATATATGGGATATAGTGAAAAAATAAACAAAAGTCATGAGCAGAAGACAAAACAAGCTAAGCACCAAACTGAAGCACACAACTTTGGGCAGGAGGGAAAGGGGGGGATTGAAGGGAGGGTGGGGGGATAAATTCCTGGGATCACAATGATATGAAATATATATATATAAATAAATTATAAAAATAAAAAAATAAAAACAACAGATTGCCATTGTTCTGGAAACACTATTACTCAAGCCCTGATTCTCCTCCCCCCCTCAGTTACCAAGTAGGAGCCTGATTATTGGAAAATGAGAAAAGGTAAACCATATTTTTCCAATAGAGGGGATATGTAATTACTTAATTCTTACATAATTCTGGGGCGATGATATGCAACTGACTTGTTGTGAGTTAGCATAATTTGCTCTTTCTTAGCCTCCCACTCATTAATTTGGAAAATATTCATGAAGAGAGAATGCTCCTGCAGATCACACACAACCCTCTTCTGGGCTTTTAAGACTGGTTTACAGGGTGCACCTGCATAGATAGCACTGAACCTTTTGTTTCACATTAGGCTTTTGCACAATGTTCTGAAACTATCTACATGAGCTTCAACTGCTTTGTCATCCTCAGTAACTTTGTTACACACACAATAATAACAAACATGATTCCTGAGCCTCTGTAGTCAAAAAGAGTCAAACTTGATCTGACTTAGTGTTTACTAAAATGTCCTGGGTTCTTAAAAGTTCTAGAACATTATACTGGATTCACAAACACCAGTGTTTTGATTAAACAATATGAGAAAAAAAGCCACTAGTATAGAACATGTTGTTTTGCTTTTCAAAACTTTTTATTTTGAAATAATTATAGACTTGGGAAAGTTACAAAAATAGTACAGAGAGATCCTTACACCCTTCACTCAGCCGCCACTCCACCCCCATTTTAGCATCTTACATAACTGTAGTACTTTAACAAAACCAGGAAACTGATAATGTCATGATATTATGCACCAGGTACTATCAGATGAATTTGGACCTTACTTGGAGTAGAACAGGCTTCTAAAACAATCCGAACACACTTGGAGGTAACTGGAATTACTGGCAGGAAATTTATTCTTGGCGATAACAGGGTAGAGGGGATTTGGGCTTTGCTGTCATCAGATCTGGATATTTGGGGCAATTTATTTCTTACTGAGTCTCAGTTTGCTTATCCATTAGATTGGAATAATAACAAGTTATTTTGAGGAATTTCTCCAGTCTGGTGAGAATATGCATATTAGAAACACTCCCAACCCCAAATGATCATTTCTCTCCTCTCACAAGACCCAATATTTCAGTTCTCAGGATTTTGTAAGATTACAGGGTAACTCGCTAATAATAGCATCATTCTTGATGAAGATGATGATAATGATGATGGTTATTGTTTTTCAGCAAAAATAATCTCACAACGAACATCTCTGTTGAAGGCACATCCTGGACAGATAGGAAGTAGGATGGGCTTAATGTTCCTCCTAGAAGAAGAAACAGTCTCTTGTCTTAAGAGTTGAAAGCTGGAAACGCTCTGGTCTCCACCCAACAATCCAGCCGACCTGGCTTGGGCTTGTGTAGTGGCCCTGGGCGTATGGTTGCCCTCCGGCTCCAACCGTTTGGCTTCCCTCCCCCTGGCTCTGAGATGGACCGTGAAATAAACTCAGGCTCTGGCACTAGAAGTCAAAGGAGGAGGGACTAGGCAGGGCCTAATTGTGGGTTTTCATTCTGCCTTCCTGACAACCTGCCACCCTGTGCAGGTGCACAATTTGCACTAATTGTAGCACTGGTCCTGAGGGTGACGATAAAACCCATACGGGTTCCTCACCTCCTGGTTTTTACTGTGTATCACAATAATTTGTCTATTTATAAGCTAACTGGGCAAGTGTCATCCTCCTGGTTTTTACTGTGTATCACAATAATTTGTCTATTTATAAGCTAACCGGGCAAGTGTCATCATTCTGGCTTTGGTACAGTGCCTGCTACGCCTTAATTCTCAATTAATAAAATGGTGGTGCTCACCCTCCCCTGCCCAGTGTTCTGGAGGCAGCTCCACAGGCAGTGAGTCTGGGGTGGCTTTCCTCAGAACCTAGATCCCTGCGGGGGGTCTGTGGGTCACAGCAGTGTGGGCTGAACCGGGTCCTGAGGACTGGAGGAAGGCACACAGCGAGACAAGTCTAGAAAAGAGCAAGTCGGGGTGAGGGTAGGAGCTAAGGGAAGCCTGGGGTATTTGTGAAGAACTTCAAACCTTGGGCCAGACTGATTGTTTTAGTCGAAGCCTGGCTGTGGCACTGAGCAGACAAATTCTTAACTCTTCTTAGCCGCTAGACTCTCATCTGTGAATGGTGCTAATACCTCCTAGATCTTACAGTATGAAGACAAAAGAAAAGGAAAAAAAGAAAAGGACCCAGGGCCTCATAAACCTAACACCTCTTCCTCCTCCTTCCTCCTCCTCCACACCTCACCTTGGAGGACAATCCACGCACAACCCGGCGTGGAGATGTTCGTCTGTGAACACTTGGGCACCGCGATCCCACGGGCGTTTTTCCACGCACTGGGATTCCGTCCTGGCTGACCTTTATCAGAGGCTGTCACATCTGCCCTGGGGACACAGGTCCACGGGGACGTGAACAACTGCAGGATGGCGGTATCTTGGCGACACCCAGGGAGGTCGCACCCCAGATCAGTTGCACAGACCAAGTGCCGCCCGAGGACCCTCGGTTAACCAGGTGCTGAGGCGGCTGACCTGAAAGGTAGGTGTGTTTTCTGCAAAGCGGCGGGAGCGCGGACGAGAGGGCCCGAGGGGCTGTGCGCAGCGCGGGGCGCGCGGGCGCGCGGGGTGCGAAGGCGGGGCGGCATCGCGCAGGCCGCAGCCCGGCTCGTGGGCGCGCGGCTCCCCACCCCCCCCCCCCACCCGTGGCGCCGCGGCCGCCAGGTGGCAACCACGGCCCGGGGCCTGGGCGCCGCCCGCGGGCGGGGCGGGAGCTCCAAGGGGTTAAAGACTTGGCGGCGCCGCGGCCGCGGTTCTTCGGGGAAACCCACCGGGGCGCGCGGAGGAGGGAGCGGCCGTGGGCTGCGGAGCCCGGCACCGCGCCGGGCGGGCGGGCGGGGGCGCGGCCAATCGGGCGGCGGGCCCGGCGCGCGCGGAGCCAGGCGACATGGAGGGAGGCGCGGCGCCCCGCCGCCCCTGACGCGCCGCTCCGTCCCGGTGGTCGGCGAGCCCGAGCCGCCCCGGGCCCTGCGGCGCGGAGATGAGCAGGTCCGCGGCGCTCCTGCTCTGCTTGCTGGGCTGCCACGTCTGGAAGGCGGTGACCAAGACGCTTCGGGAGCCGGGCGCCGGAGCCCAAGGTCGGTGCGCGGCGGCGGGGCCCGGGAGGCGCGAGGGCTGGCGGCCGGCGGGCTTTTGTGTCGGCCGCCGGCCTGCCGCAGAGGCGGCGGCGGGCGGGGAGGCTCTCGGGCTGCATTGTGTCGGCGGTGGTCGGAGCCGGGGCCCCCGCGGCCGGGCCTGCAGACCCCGCGCCCGTCCCCGAGGGGGCGGCGCCGCCCGGGGGCGCCGAGGTGGCCCGGGCAGTTGCTCCCGAGAGACCGGGCCCGGGGAGGCGGGAGGGACTGCGGGTCGCACCAGCTGTCGCGGCTTCGGGGAGCTGATCAGCATGCACCCGAGGGTCCTTTTCTTTATAGGGTGACACGGACACGTGTCTCCGTTGCCTTGGCTAGAGGGGCTGCCTCGGGGTGGCCACTGCCCGCCCCCTGTCGGGGCTCGGTCCTCGGAACCGGAGCACCCAGGCTGCGCAGGGCCCTTTTGTTGTGGTGCGCCAGGAGGAGGTGGCCACCGACCCGGAGATGCCCTCAGCGCCCCAGGACCGGGGGGTTGGCGGCTGCTACCCGACACTAGCCTGCCGCAGTTTGGGAAAGTTTCGGGGGTTTCCTCCCACTCCCCATCAGACGTCTTTTCCAGGCCTTAAGGGATCTGCTCTGCGGCCCAGGAATCATCCCCGGAAGGGGAGAAAGAATTGAAATTGGGAGACCCTAATCACTTTAAAAAAAAAAAAAAATCATTTCCAGGTCGGTATGTCTCCGGCTCATGCCTTTTGTCTACTCTTTGGCCTCTGTAAATCTGGTTTCCAACCCTGGGAGTAATGTGGTTGCCTCTGCGAATGGCCACGAGCCTGTTTTTTGTTTTTAAAATAAAAAAATTGAGGGGGTGGGAAACCCGAACCTTCCTTTGCAGACGTTTATGAGAATCAAATCCATTGCTTCTCTCTTGCTTGCCTTCTGGGAAGGATGCTTGAATCCTCCAATGAAGAGCATCTCCTCCATCAGTGCTGGGCCTCTCCGAGGCCTCTGGGTCTCTCTGGGGAGTTTTCCTGTAGAACCTCCAGACTCTTTGCCCATGTCCCTTTTTTTCTAGAAAGGAGGATGCCCTGTGAAGTCAGCTCTGCAGACTGAATAAACTAGGGTTGCCATCCCAGCTTCCTCTGGTTAGGACTCTCTCTTTCCCCAGGCCAGCCCTCTGCCCTTTTAAAACAAATGTTTAGAGCCCAGGATGCCTAGGAGCAAGCTGGAGCCCTGACTAGAATCCCATCCCTGATGCTGTGACAGGGAAGAGCAGTTCTACCCTCACTCTGATGTGTTTAGTTTGCTACCTACATTAAAGGTTTTCATGCTCACCACTTGCTGTAACATTTGCCAACATCTCTTTCATGTATTGCTCTTTTTGATCACTAGGGTATAATATGGCCATTATGAATTGTGTATAAATTTAGCAATATTTTATGGAAGGGGTGTTACTGACTAGTACAAAGACCCATATGTCCCTTCATGTAGGAAATAAATGGTTTGGATATTAGATCATCAGTTTTGAATTGTAGCCTCTTCATCAATACCCTACAGCTATTTTAATGAATATGACATTGGCATTTAAACAAGACCATTCGTGCCAAAGGAACAGGTTGAATTTTTGTTTTGTACTTGAAATTGGCAATATATGGATATATTAGGTTCATGCACTTAAAAAGTAGAGCATGGCATGGCCTCAGTTGAAAAAAAAAGTCATTAAAAATTACCCTGCAAAGTTTAAGACCAACTCCACATTTACACAGCTCTTATTGCTGAATATTAAATTGGGTAACTCTCAGAAATGGAATATTCTGTGAACTAGATGAGAAATGGTCAACCTCAGAAACTATTTATGCCATAGCTGGGAGTATCTTAGAAGATAGTGTTTTGAGAAGAAGAGCTGCCTTGGAATTGCTCCTCTCCAGAGTTATCTCCTTGATTGGATCTGATGGCTTTTTAAAAATTTGAGCCTAGGAATGCTACCAAAAATCAGGGTCTTACCACATGGCTTCTGGATTCTAGGCTAGTGCCATTTTTAAGGGAATGGACATGTTCTTCGATATTCCAAGGTCAACATCACCCCATTGAGGTTCTTCAAACCATCTTGACACTTAAACATAGTTTTAAAACTTGTGTCTTCTCTATTTTCCTGGATCAAATATAACCATAGAGACAAATTCAGTTTCTTTTTCACTTGGCATTTTCCACAGCAGGTTGTAGATGTTTTGCACACAGTGCTGAATGGGGCAGGGGTTGAAGATGGCTGACACATACCCTAGTGCAATATGTGGACATCTCCATTAGCTCGCATTTTAAGAGGGAAGCATCATTGTCTAACCTCCCAACCTAACTTTAAAAGAGTTTTCACTATAGAAATTATTTGAATGATGATTTGAATATACATTGTATAAACAAAGACATGGTGTACTAATAGGGTTTAGAAATCACCTTAGGGAAAACTACTTAGAAACCTGGAACATAAAAAATCATATTTATAGATTACTGGGACAAAATTACACCTTCTTTATTAAATGAATCCTTATTAAATTGATCTGAGAAAATGAACATCTGCAGAGTTTCTTGACATTACTTTGCTGTTTATATATTCAAGATAAAATTTGAGGTTTGGCTTCAGATACTCCTTCTTACTATTACTGTTTTGAATTGGCAGAGGAGTTTTGAACACTGAGTTAGTTGTAGCTGCTTCGAATCAGAAAAAAATAAGAAGCAACAAATTGGTTGTCACCATGAGGTTTTTCGTTGTAACAATGAATTTGAACTAGTTCTAGAATATGATTGCATATTTGTATTGTTTTTTTGTCTATAAACTACATATGAAGTGTTTATAGTATTCACTTTTCTGAGAAATTTGCAGAAACTGCTTCCAGATATTGACTGATTTGCCTCTCCTGACTTCTACAAAGCTTTGCCTTGAGGCCAACTTGACTGGGGAGTGGGGTCTCCTTGAAGAACAGTAAGCTATGCAGATACTCTCTGAAGAGATGTATTTCTGAAGCCCAGCACTCTCTTCATGTGCCAAGAGAAAGGTCAGAGCTAGGTTAAAGCCTTCATGCTCAGCCTTCTATTGTGTGATCTTTATTTTGCTGCTCATTATCTAATAAGAAGACATTTAGCAATGATGTGCTAACTTTTTGTTCATCTCAGAAAAGCTACAATCTGTCATAACATTGGAGGTGAGTGGTTGGCTTTCTTCTCTATGAGAAGCCCTATTCTTTGCCAGACTCAGATTTCACTTAGAACACCACGGTCAGTTGAATGACCATAAAGCAATGGTCTATCCAGCAAGTGTGACTTATGCTGACATTCTATTAAGAATATAACTTGTTAATACAATTCGTGGTCTTATATCCTGGGAACTTGCAAAACTGGGCTTTGCAGAGGCAGCTGGACTTCATTGCAAGTCAGGTGTGAGAACTTGGTACAGAAGCAGCAGCACTGCCTAGAGAATTTCAGAATTGTTAATGCCTCTGTGAGTTATTTTTGTAACCTATCTGTACTTGTGCTATAATAACTTATAGTTTATGAACTTAAAATCCTAGCCAAAAGCAAGAAAATACTACCTAGATTACTAAACTAATAGCTTTCACATGACAATATTTTTTTAAAAAATTTTACTAGTTCTCTATTGTTAATAAATTACTGCTATCTCTATAAGTTTGTTTGTTTTTATTATTGGTCGGTACCAATTTACTAGTTTCAGTGAACACTACTTACCAAAATAGAAAAATAAGTTGAATAGCAAGCTTGTATAATATTGTACATTAAAGGAAACGTTACCAGAAATATTTCTGAAATCTGGATGGAATCATTAGTCCTGCAATAACTACCTTTTATAGTTTTCTTAATGTAGTACATACTGTTGGGATAGACTGTAGAAGCCTTTTTTTAAAAAGCAATTATTTCATCACTGTTGAATTGTTATTTGAGGCCCTACAGTATTGAAGATGATTCACCTTTTCCTGATCAAGCTTCTGTTTGAAATGATTTGCCAAATCCCCTTCCTCTTGGATTCAAGTCAAGTGTGTGGGGATTTGCTCTTTTCTTTCCATTTACCCTTACAGAGTGTGTTAATACTTATAGTTTCTGGTAATTAAACCCTTATATGTGAATGACTCCAGCTTTTCTCTCGACTTAAGCTAGTGTCCTAGTGTATTTCTTTATTTTCCACCAGCTACACCAGCATTTCAGTGCACCAAGTATGATTCAAGTTCATCTTCCAACCTTCTTCTCAAGCTCCACATTCCTTGTGTTCACTGTCAACTAGACTCAGAATCTGGTTGTCTCCATAAGTTCTTTCTTCACTGTGTAACCCAGGCAGTAATTGTGCAGATGCATTTATATAGGTGTCTTAGGTCACATAGTTGTGTTTATATAGCATCAGAAGGATCTTGGAGGTCAAGTTTATACTTCTTATTCTTGATTCTTTTTGGCTATACGGTCAGATGGTAGGTGGAATAATGGGCCTCAGGCATGTTCATATTCCAGACCCTGGAACTTCTGAATATATTACTTCACTGGCAAAAGAAATTTGACAAAACTGATTAAAGAACATCTTCAGATGGGAAGATTAGTCTGGATAATTTGTGTGGGCCCAGTTAATCACAGGGATCCTTAGAGGAAAATAGGAAGACCAGAGTTAGAGGAGGCGCTATGACAGTTGACCAGAGCTTCAGAATTAAAGCTTGAAGGAGTTACACTGATGACTGTGTAATTGGAGGAAGAGACCTTGTGCCAAGGACTTCAGGCAACTACTGGAAGCTGGAAAAGACAAGGAAATGGATTCTCCCTAGAGCCCCCAGAACTGCTGCCTTGCCCCCGCACCTTGATGCTACCCTTGATTTGATTTGGGGGCCTTTGATTTCCAGAACCTTAAGATAGTACATTCATATTGTTCTCATTCATTGAGCTGTGACAGTTTTGTTGTAGTAGCCAGAGAGCAAAGACAGGCTCTAACCCCCAAGAACTATGGAAAGGAATGCATCATTGTGGTCCAAGTGATGGTGCAGTATGGGCTGCATCTTGGACCAAGCTATTGAAGATAACATTTGGGAAAATGCGTGAGGTTTTGCGTCTTTTTAACAGAATTCCACCAAATTGGAGCCCTGCTGGGGATCCTTGGCAAACACCTAAAGGACCTCCTATCACCACTGCTAAAATAATTGTGTTTTTCCCCAGATGAGTTCAGTGAGCTATGACTTTTGTTCAAGAGCAAGGTACATCAAGTCTTTTGTGTTCCTTCCAGAGTTGTAATTACACAAACTTCTGCCAAAAACTACTTTGAGAAATCTTGTTTGCTTTTCAATATTTCTCTTGATTTTTGCTCAAACTAAATAAAAGAAAATACGATTGGGTATCATTGGCATCAATGCCTTCATGTCTTAAAAGGATGGGACTCCCTAGCTTGGAACTGATATTTCTCTACCTCTCTTTAGCAAATGAACCTCACCAACTTCCCACAGACATATGGGTATTTGAAAATCCCCTGTTGCAAGCCAAGGCAGGAGCAGAACACCTGTAGCAATCTTGACCCTTGGCACATCTCATGTAATTTCCATCTTATCCCAGATGGGAGGCATGTGCCACATGCACATGCCTCTTCAGCAGAGCAGCTGAAGAGATAGTGAGGAGTGGAGAGGTGTGGGATGCACACTTCATGGACTGGGAGAATGGTAATGAAGTGTCTTGGCGTGAGTCTGCCCCAAAGGACCCGAAATTAAAAATGGACAGAAGCCTGAACCTTCCTGATTTCAAGAATTTAGCCAAAAGGTAAATACATAATGGAGAGAGGGAGGGGATATTTTAAGCCTGAGGACTTTCCCACATGTTAAATGGTACTTCTCTTCCCAGTATCTCACAACCATGCATTCATTCCAGTTTCTTTGTTTTCACAACCATGCCTTTTTTAGCATTCATGAAAGTAAAATGTCTTTCTCTGTTTTAGTCTATTCTTCCTACCCAGGTTGTCTCCTTGTTGTTACTCTTTAACAGTATTTTTTTTCATAGTTCTCTCCTGTGGAAAAACATTTAATATTTTTCAGTTGCCCAAATTATGAAATCTAAATTACAAAATTACCTAATCTGGCTAAATCAGAACCTTTTCAAACCTACTAAACCCAACCTTCTTGCATTTTCTCCTCCACCGCTTCCTATTTTATCTCCAATTCTTTCTCAGTTTGTCTTCTCTAGCTAGAACATTTCATCAGTCATCCCTGGAGAACTGGTGTCTTTCCTCATTCTCTTCACTAGAGCTGTGCTTCTCTGTTCTTGCAATCATAGATGTTCAGCATTTGCTGTGTCAAGGCAGTGTACTAAATACTCCTTAGACAAAAAGAGATGGTGTGAAAAGGGACAATATATTTTGAGGTAAACTTGATTATTTAGAAGTTCTTACCCTCTGATATTTTACAGTCCAATTCAAAAAGATAAGGAAAACTAATATAAAGTAAGAAGGACATCACTAGAGCTCTTTATAATAAGGCAAAAGTCTCTTGAGTAAGATAAAACCCACTAACATGAATGAAAGCCCAACTCTGTCTGTGATGTTTGTTTCCAGATAGTTCAAGGATTAACCCATGCTAGGACAGAGGAAGTTTGATTTCAGAGTGTAATTATGTAGCAGATCACTCAGTGCTCCTGAATTGTGGGTTATATCTGCCATAGGGTGATCAAATATCTAAAATAAGACAGTGTAAATT
The DNA here is from genome assembly GCA_004024945.1 of Uropsilus gracilis. Taxonomy (NCBI): domain Eukaryota; kingdom Metazoa; phylum Chordata; class Mammalia; order Eulipotyphla; family Talpidae; genus Uropsilus; species Uropsilus gracilis. The sequence goes on from PVHY01001351.1 coordinate 81,121, forward strand.
GGACATGATTGGTGCTACAGTGACTTCCAGTGTTAGTTGAAGCTTTGAATAATATTACAGAAACAAAGATCTTACATTACTTACATTGGATGTGAACCTACCATGATCAAATATGAATTTAACACGTTCACTTAACATTTTGAACACATTTAAATGTGTTCAAATAAAAATATTCTATATTAAACAAACACTCAAATGTTAGAATTGGTAAGATCTTTTGGCATTGTGGAAAGTTGATAAAGGAAATGGTGACTTTAGAGAAGAGAATGGTTGATACAGGAAAAGGTGACTTTAAAGAAGGATGCCTTGGAAGTACATGTTGAGTGTTTAAAAATTATCATTTGTTTTATTTTAAGCTGTACCCCATGAGATAGAAATGTGTGAGTTTAATGATGACAGACAACTCTTTCCATTTCAGATGACTATTTTACTTGCTTAGACTTTTTTGAGCTCAGAATTTGAATAGAAAACATTTCTACTTTTTATTATTGAAGAATGGTTTTTACTGTAAAATTAAAAGTGGTTTGACAGAGCTGAACTAAAGATGCTGGACACTTTGACTAAAGCTCTCCTCAATCAATAAGGCATGTCATATCACTAAGACTTGATGTACAAACAGAAGTTAGGACAGTTCCAGAGGATGAGGTTCACTGTCATCTTTATAGTGGTAGCATTACTGTGGTTGTTCTTTAAATCTTTTGCTCCACAATTACACCCTATCTCTCTCCTCTCAGAAAGAAACTCAACACAGGAAGCTTTGTTGCTTCATTTTTATTGAAGTAAATTTGTTTGATAACACTGTGAATGGTTGAGAAGTACAGGTTCACACTCAGATGTATGCTATCACATCACTCCCATCACTAAAACACCAGTAATCCGCCACCATAGTCCATTGGCCCAGAACCCCTCTTATCCCCCACCTCTCCTTCTGGTAGCCTCAATTTTTCAGTGAGATTTCAGAGTTTGTTTGGTTTAGTTTTATGTTTGTTTTGTTTCCTTATAGTTTACATATGAATGAAATCAAGCATTTGCCTTTCTCCATCTGACTTATTTTGCTCATCATAACCACTTCCAGTGACATCTATGTTGTATATGGCAAGATTTCATATTTTTAATAGCTGAGTGGTATTCCATTATGCTTTTATACCGCTATTTCTTAATTCACTCAACTGTCATTGAACACTAAAATTTTCCTATAACTTGACTATTGTAAATTCAGCTGTAATGAACAAAAGAATACCTGTATCCCTTTGAAATCAAGTTTTGTGTACTTTGGACAGATACCCTGGAGAGGGATTGCTGGGTCATATGACAGATATATTTTTAACAATTTAAGGAACCTCCATGCTCTTTTCCTTTGCCTATGCTGGTTTGCATTCCCAGCAACATTGTAGGAGGGTTCCTTTTTCTCCACATCTTGCCTCCACTTGTAGTTCTGATTTTTCTAACATGGGTCATTTTCACATGTGTGAGTAGAAACTCATTTTGGTTTAGACTTGCATCTCCCTGAAATTTGATGATGAACATTTTTCATTGTACAGTTGGTCATCTGTCTTCTTTGGGGAAGTGTGTACTTAATGCAAGAAGCATTTTCTAATGGAAAGTTACCGTGGTAAAAATAATTGTACACGGGTAACTGCATATTTAATATGCAATATTAAATATTTAATATTTTGCTAATGCTTTGATTGTTAACATTTGTAATGTACAGTTGATTTTTAACACTATTTGGTAATGATTTAGATGAGGACATTTCTAGGATATTGATCATGCTTTCATGAGATAAAAGTGAGGAGGTGTTTTAATCTGTTTGGATTGATGAAACAATACAAATTGTATGATCGAGAAATGAAAGAAATTCATTTTTAGCAACTCAGGGTGTGGGCTCCATGACAAGGGTGCCACCATAGTCAGTGCCTGGTGAGGGTTAAATTCCTGATTCATGGATGTGGATGTATCCTCAGTGATATAAGGGGTGGGGGTTCCTTGGGATCTCTTTGCATAAGGACACTAATCCCTGTCATGAGAACTCCACCCTATGATCTAATCTTCTTCCAAAGACTTCATATTCAGATATCATAACATTAGGAAATAGGTTTCAACCCTATGAGATTGGGATGGGAGTTTAAAAAGGGACACAAAGAATACAGTCTAGCAAGGGAATTGCAAAATTTAGATTAAAGAAAAAAAAAACGACTCTGTTGGGTCTTAACCATGGGTTAAAGTTAAACAAAATTGCAGAGTAGAGGAAAAAATAGTGAGACGAATCACTTGGTTGACTGCAAGATTTGACAAGACTATGTGGTGTGTGTGACTTGGTTACCAAAGCAGCTAGGATGACCTTGGGCTGTTCTGAGGCATGTGTAGTTTCTGGAATAGCTAATTTGGATATAGTCTTGTATGCTGGTTTGATCACACTTGGTGCCCTGTGTTTGATCCAAATGCCAGATTGATCGACCCTCCAGCACTCATTCAAAGGACAGCCTGAAATCAGGTCACTTGGCTCTGTGAGCCGTGGTTATCCATCTCGTGTGGTCATCCACCCATGGCACCAGCTGAGCACTGGGCTGGGCCTTGGACTCCCTGTGTTCACTGCCCTCCAGCGGAACCTCACCCTCCTTGGTCATCACAACTCAGCCTCATTGGTGCTGAACTGAATTAATCGATAAAAGAGCTCCAGGCCTGTTATTGCTGTTACTGTTTTTAAACCAAAGGCAGCTAACTAGGTAGCTCCAAAGTATTATTTGTGAAGAATGGTCAGTGACAGGGACCATATGATCTAGGCCCCCCCCTTCCCCCTCAAAAAAAAAAGATATAAGGAGACATGTATGAAACTTCAGTTATTTTTAAGGGCCTTTGCATTTGTTTTCTTCCATCTCTATCTTCACAGATTATAGTGTCCATGTTATGGACATAAAAGCACAACAGCATGGCTCAGCTGAACCTGTGCTTAGGTTTCCTGAAGTCAATACTTGGAGACCTCCAAGTTCCTTCAAGTCAGAACTCAGTTCCTTGAAAACAAAGGACCAAAGTCCCTGTTTTTTTTTTTGCTGGCTGTCATCCGAGAGCCTTCCTTTGCTTATTAAGGTCACCTGTATTCTTTGTCACCTCGTCTTACCCACTCTAAGCCAGCAGCCAGCACATGGGGTCCTCGCACCACATTCTTCAGTACTCTGCCTCTGACCACAACAGACAAAGCTCTCTGCCTTCAAGGGCTCATCAATCCCGTTTGACTTGCTGCATAATCCAAGAAAATTCCCTCTTTCAGAGTCCATGACTTTAGTTACCTCTGCAGCCCCTTTTGCCATTTAATGTACTACATTCTCAGGTTGTAGGGGTGAGTGGATATGGGGGTAGGGGGGTCACTCATTCTGCCTACCACAGTGTAAGGTATAGCCCATCTCCAGTGTACAGATGGGAAGAAATTTCCTGCTGTTGGAATATTGAAGAGCAAGAGGTGTTCCCTAGGCAGGTTTTGAGAAGGGTTCTGCCCCTTCCTGCCCCAAGATGAGCACTCTGGCATGGACTCGCATTTCAGGAAAATCTTAGACAGCTTATGCTGCAATTGAGATTACAATGGGTGCTGTGTAAATTGCATAAGCCCTTGAGGTATTTCAGGTTCACCTACATGTCTCCTTATACTTCTTTTTTTAAGAGGTTCTGAGTTTTTGTATTTTGAGCTTGATCTGGAGGTAAAGTTTATATTGGTAACGATTTAATAGATTCTTTGAGTGGTAACTATATATATATCTTGATTATATTGAAGTCATCTCTGTAGTAGTGATGGTCAGATTAAGCCTCTTTCTCCTAGACATGAGAGAATGGCAATGGTAATTAGCTCACATGCATTGGGTGCTTATTACATGCTAAGACAGTGCTAAATAGTATTACTGTATTTCATCTTCACATTGGTGCTATGAGGTATAAATGTGCACATTTTGGAGTGAGGCACAAGGAAGTTAAACCACCTTCCTGTACACAGTAAGTCATGACCTGCAGGTGGAGCAGCTTTGTGACCTAGGGGATTAAATTATACTTTCACACAATTTTGATCACCATGGCATTTTACCAACATATACAATGGTCTCTTAATAGGCCTGATTATTTTTATACAGTGAGAACAAATACACCCTTGTTTGGTCCGTGTTTACCTTTGGACCTTGGAAAGCTAGCCCTGAACTCACACCTTCTCAGAACAAAGCAGTGTGTCTGGTGTTATATGGGATTCAAAAATAGGATTGATAAGAAGTTCGCACAAATAACGCATGAGCCCTTGAGCGAGGTCCAGTCCAGAAGGGTAGGGTTTAGGTTCGCACCCATCTGGGCTTCAGAGAATCTTCTGGCTTGTGTTCAAAGCCCATTAGTGTTTGGTAAACTGTTTATATAACTAGAGAAACTTGTTCGAATGCAACAGTGGAGAGTTGGTGGTAAGGAAGGATGTGGTTATTTCAAAAGCAGTCATAGGTATGTGTGGATTCCTCAAGCATAATGTGATGCCCTTGTTTTCCTGGCACCAAGTAGGGCTTTATTCACTCTGACATAAGTGTGAAATACCCATATTGATGTGGTGATTGAACTTTCTTGCTAAAGTTTAATCTTTTACACTCTTACTAGAAAAATGCTTCATAGTTCCCCTTTGCTTAGATAAATTTTTAAATGACAATATTATGGAATTAGAACAGTTTCTGAAAATACTTGGCTAGATCAAAAAATTGAAGGAATTTCAGTGTGTGCACATACTCATCACTGAGATTTTGCAACTAACATTTTACTGTACTTGCTTAATTACTACTTATCTATCAGCATATTCATTCTCTTTCTGCCTATTCATCTATTTTTATGCATTTTAAAATGTGTCTCAGATGTAAATGTCCTTTTCTCCAAGTACCAAAGTAGGCAGATCATTAACTAGTGTTCATTTGTTGTTATTTTTTTTTCTCATAGAAAATGTGCTTACAAGGAAGTACACAAATCTTGGGTCAATTTATGCATACATTCATATAACCCAAATCCTATCGTGATAAAGAATATTACCATCATCCCAGAAAGTTTCTTCATACCTCTTCTCAGAAATCCCACTACTCCCATTTAGAGGCAGCCATTGTTCCGATTTTTTCCTCCATAAACTTAGGGTTGGTGTTTTTTTTTCGCCTGTTCCAGGACTTCACCATTCGGTATGTACTCTGACTTCCTTTATTCACCATGACAAGTTTTGAAATCCATTTATACTTTATATGTTGCTTTTCTCAGTAGATATGTGTGTGAGTGGTAGTTATCTACTGTGTAAATATTCTAGTTTATCCATTCTATTGTTAGTCACAAAAGTTGGTTCTAGCTTTTGCTAATGTAATATGATTTTTATACATTTATTTTTATTCTGTGGGCATAGATATTCATTGCTCTTACTGAAGAGTAAGAATTTCTGGGTTATAGGTTAAGCAAATGTCTAGTTTTCATAAGAAACTGCCAGATCTTTTTCTGAATTGGTTGGATCTTTCCCACCAAAAAGTATGTAAGAACTTTTATTACCCCACATTCTTTTCGGTATTTAATGGTTTTAGACCTTTTAAGTTAAACCACTTTAGTGGGCAGATTTAAATATTTTAGATAGGTAGGGAGGTTGGTAGAAAGGTAAATAGGCGAATACAAAGAGGTAATATAGTGCTTTCATTTGTATTTCACAGCTGTAAGTGGCTTTAGTTTCTGAAGTGAGTAAAGCACTTTTAGGAACCAAAAGACTAGATTGTGTTTGTTTAGTTTCAGTGTGTTACTAAGGACTTTTTAAAGATATTTTATTAAAGTCTATCATATGGCCAGATAATCTCTCAGCGAAGATCCATCTACTCTTGTAGATACATGGTGTGTAAATTGTACCTCCATGTGCAAGTTTATGAAGGTGGAAAAGAAATGGGAGAGAAAGGTTAAAATAGTCCTTCCAAATCCCAATATGTACTGTCCACGCAAAGCTAGAATTTATATAGGGCTGTTTTAATGTCTGTCTTCACTTTAAAGGAAACCTAAATGTGTTAGTGTGAGTTTCAGTATGTGGTACCTCAAACAAGTACCAGGATCTCTTCATGACCACACAATTTATAGAATTTACTAGGGATGTGTCATTATCCCTTTTGAGACATATTTTATTATGTCAATTCCTCAAAGTTTAATAGTTATTACTTTAAAGTTAAGATACAGTTCTAAACATGCATAACAGAAGACAGAAAATTCGAATCAGTGTTTAACATGACAGCAAGAGGTCTACAGCAAAAAGTGAAATCCCTTGAAATTTAAAAGGCTCTCCTAAAGGCTAAGTGTTGCAAAATTAGAAAAGCTATTGTTTGCTTATTTCCTCTGCTCATGCCATAAACATACTGTCTATTGACAAATTTTAGTGGTAGGAGCATTCGTCTAATAACAGTATCTGTTGCAAAATAAGTTTGTTATTAGAGCATTTTTCAAATAGTCATGTGACTATTTCAGCTGGAGCTTCAGCCCACACAGTTTCTTTGTGTGAGGTGCTGGTGGGAAAAGGCTCATCTCTTAGATACGTGTTTCCCAGGGCCCCTTCGTGAGAGGTGTAGGGAGAGAGTTGCCAGGTTCAGTGCCTCTCAAGGCCCCTGTCTCCTTTAATTCTTTTCAGATCCCTGGAGTATGGAGAGGGACACGGAGATAGGCGCAAGGTTTTGTGGTTGCTGCTGTTTGGACATGGCAGCGAGCCTAGCGTGATGAACGTGCCCAGGCAGCAGATATGCACTGGCTCTGACTCAGGGCCACCCCACACTCCGGGTGGTGAGAAGCACAACTGTGCTGCCCCAAAGACAGCTTTTACAGGGGAGATGCACCGAGTTCGCTCACTCATGCGTTCCGAGTGGCCACGTGACCATGTTAAAGTGGCACGTTCTGCACTTCAAATAAATGTGTGTGTGTCCACGTGCGGAGATCATGGAGCCAGACTTTCCGGAGGTCCACTGGGGTGTTTGATTGAGGCCTTCCATTTGTTTCTTCTGTAGCCTTTTCATTCTATTTCAGAGCCAGCTGCTTTTGAGAAACTGTATGCACACAAAGAACAGTGAGGTCTGTAGAGTTTCCCTGCTGAATGTACTGTTGCCCTTTCAACCGCCTCATTTTCCCCATGCCCTTTCCTGGCCTCTTTGGACTTCTACACAGATAATTAGTGGCATAAGTACCCTTTATGTTGATTAAAATAGAGATTTTATAAAAGGAAAGGGTTTTTCTTAATTAGAACTTTGTGTCAGTGGTCATGAAATAATTTGGCCCAGTCTGATATCTGAATGTGGACTCTCAGAAACTGCATGTATTCATTTCACATGTAAAAAAGCATCCTCCATAAACTGCTGGTGGTTACCAGGTAGTGGACTACCCTTTTTATAATTTTTGTCAATGTGGGTTCTCCCGCCTGCCTGCGCACAAGCAGTTGCCCAGAGAGCATACAGCAATAAGGGTAAACATGCAGGTTTATTTACAGTAAGGGGAAAAACAAAGTCTGATAGTCCACACCCACACAAGAACCCCAAACAGAAAGGAACCCCACTTCTGCTCCGCAGGGAGCTGTGTGGCAGTTACCTCAGTCCAAGTCGCCAAGTTACATCCTTGTCTTTTGGTCCTTAATCATTCCCAACACCAGGTTCAGCTCGGGTCTTCCTGGTTAGCTCTAGTCTTTCTGGTTGCAAGGTGGTTCAGCACTTCATCAGGGTCTCACCCTCCTCCACCTTCACGCAGCTCCCAACCTTTTGTCCTGATGCTGGGAGAGCCCCAGAAGAGACTTCATTTCTGGGTCCTTTTCCTCCAGGCGCCCAAATCACCGAGCTCTGGGAACTTACCTCCTCTCTCCTTCCCAAACGTTTGTCTCCCCAATGTCTGTGTTTCAGTCTCTGCTCTTCTTTTTTTAATCCTCTCACCCCCTTCTCCAAACCAGAAACCAGTTTCCCTCTACACATCCTCTTGGTGCTTCATTTTCTCTTCCACACCCAGAATTTGCAACAAAGTAAAAGTAACCTTATCCTGTTTAGACCTCTGTGTTTTTCAGACACGGTTAATGGCATCAGTTCCTAATTTTAATACTGCCCATATTGGGGTCCAGCCTTCAGTTGCTCTATTAATGTGTGGCTAGTTCTTGATATTAAGGAAATTTGTGGTTCTTTAAAGTCAGGAAAACAGAATGGCATTAACTAAATTTCACACTATTCCAAACAGTGTAACAGCAAAAGGGCAATAGTTGCCTCTTAAGCATGGCTTAAAAGAAGTTACTTATATTTAATGTCATCGGAGTACTTAAGTGTTCCCATCTAATCAGAGATTGGAGGTGACTGGCTTTGGTTACTTTCTTTGAAACATGGGTTTTTACTTTTTGCTCTGTTGATCTATCAGTCTTTGTTACCTACCATCTGCTGTACATGTTTTTGAATGTGTGATAAGGCATATGGGAAAGGGATAGAAAAGTTAATGCATTCAACTGGTGAGGGTGAGGACACTGATGTCTGGGCAATTTTGCGGCCCATCTGTTGGATGGAACACAGGGGAGCCTTGTAAAGTGTCTCTTTGCTCTGGAGACTGTGCAGAGAGCCCCAGTGCCTCGAAATGGCCACAAGTTACTGGAATGGCCATGGCAAAATTAAGTCTTACCTTCCTAAAGGGCTTCACGGTGGCACACCCTGTGTATGCTCAGTGCACAGTTTTATATATACATTTTTTTCCTTTACTGCAAACTCAAAGACTGCCTAGTGATATTAAACTCAGAAAGTGAACCCTTTTCATTATTCACCCCTTGGCAGAGGGGTGAATGCTAACTTTACATTTTCTTTAGAATTGATTCTTATACTCTAATAGGATTTTTTTGATTGGATTTTAAAATTGATAAAAGGCTCTATATTTTCCTCACTAATTTTTGAAAGTTTTTTTTTTCCCAACTGTCTTAGGCCTTATTTTCCTTTGCAAATTAAAAAAATAAAATCACTGCATATAATGATTTTTCAGTGTCTTGATGGAAATCTATTAGATGTCACATTAAATATTAAACTTAGGCATTCTAAATCAATACACATTAAAGTGCTACACAAATGCTAAGTAAATATGAGAAAGAGTACTGGCTTTCAGACCAGGGGTATTGTTTATGTGCACTTGCTAGATAACATTTTGTTAATTGGGTTGGACTGATTATACCTTCCCTTTTCTCAATTCAGAATCCTTAGAGAGATGATTACACAAGAGAGTGGACTGGCAAGACTTTAAGTTGGACACTTCTTGAATTTATCTTCCTGCTCTGATTCATGACTGATAGGCCCCTCTTACCCAGTTACCCATCCACTCATCTACTTACCTACACATCCTTCCATCACCTGTCTGCCTATCATTCTATCAACCACCTGATCATCCATAAATACACACACACACACACACACACCCCTTTCCATTCACTCACCCACCCAGCCATCCTCCTGTCTGCCCACCCGTCCATCATTCACTTATCCAACAGGGTCTCTTCTTTCTTTACCTTTCACCGCCAAAATGTTGATATATCTTAAAAATGCATGATCTATTATAGATTTTCAAGTGCTTTCAGATCCATTATCTGTTTTGCTCCTTATAACCCTGAGAGGTAGTCAAGAGAGAGAAATTATTCCTTTTTATACATTAAAAAAAACAACTGTGGCTTGTAATCTGTGACTGGTGAGCTTAATGGCAGTCATCCCACACACACTCCTCTCCACTCTTTGCTTGTCTCTCTCCAGAAGCATTCACTCTCACCCTTTCACTTGTGTCTGCTGCACAGGGACTGTCCAATTTGCGCCACCCAGTTCCACCCATCCTTCACATACTCATCATGAAGTAGGCATTATTCTTATGGGCCCGAGCTCTGGGGAATCAAAGATAATTAAGACCTAGCCTGGGCTTTTCAGGAACTCAGGCTCCTCTGGGGGAAGTGCAGATAAACAAGAAGCCCTGTAGGTGCAAGCAAAGCCTATGTGGGTACAAAGGAGGGCACCACTAATTGGGTAGTCAGGGAGGCTTCATGGAGTAGTGACTTTTAAGCTAGGGCTTGAAGATTGACAATTAATCATGTAGAGAAGGGGAGGGAGACACTCCCAGGCTTCAGGGCTATGCTGGGAATTGTAACTTTTGTGGGGTGGGGGTGGAGTAGAAGAGAATAATGACATCACCCCCATCCATCCAGGCCTCCTGAGTTTACTTATAAAGCCTTTGAAAAAGAGCTTTTTTTCTTTTTTGGCAAACTGATCAGTGGAGTTACTGAACTTGTGAGTAGATGCGTGACTCATAATGCATGATGGGTATTAAGTCTGTGAACTGGTTCTATCTTCCTCTCTAATTATTAGAAACTCTCGCTGCCCATTTACTGTGCGTTATGATTGGTTAATCTTCCACCAGATACTCTAACATCAAAGGGTCTGGCTTTTACAGCATCTTTGCTCAACCAGAGCCTCCTCTGCTAATCTCATGACATTTATTTGGAGCTCAATTAGTCATCTTTACTGATCTCCTGTTACTGATCTCCACGTTTTTTCCTCATTCTTATTTCTCAATTAATAGAAAGTGTCCACCTCACAACAGCCAAAAGGTTACAGGAAGTTCAACCTTTTTAAAGCCAATTTCAGCAACACAAGAGACTTTGAAAATAACCACCAGATCTTAGTTTATATAAGGTTACTGAATATGCAGTGTTTATCTTTCCCCAGTCCTTAAAGTGTTCAAGATAAGGAAACTGATGCTATCATGGTGATGGGATGGAAGTAATTTAGTTCCCAGAGGAAAAGGCCTATCAAACATAGAAACCACCATGGAGACATCTTACGGGGAGTGGTTTCTTGGCAAACAGGACAAGAAGTTCCTTTAATTCTCTTGCTTTTGCAGGAATTGAAAGGGAACGAGCAGAGTGTTGTAGGGAGAAGCTAGCTTTAAGTGCTATTCATTTATTCACTCACTCATTCATGGATATTTATTGAACCCCTACTGCTATCTGTCAGGCAGTATAAAATAGATTCATGATGCTCACTCTCACAGAGTGTACAATTTAATGGGTGCAGTTAGCTGTTCACTTGCTGGACTGCTATTCCAGTTAGAAAGTGCATGTAGGTTGGTTGGGGAACACCTGTCTAGAATGATTTGTACATACAGTCTTGGTCTGTGATTTATAAGACACCAGCCCTTATAAAGGGTTTTTGTGGGGTACTAATAACACATCATTTTTCTAGCTAAAGGTTTAGTGGTTGTCCTAGTTTTCTGTGAAAATAGAGGTTTGCTAATGAGTCAATAAATAAGTCTCAAAAAATATATAAGCATATCTAAAATTGAACATCAAAACTATTTCCATTTCCTCCTACCATATAAGCGTAAATAATTTAACATTGGCTATACTCTGAAAAATTATGTGTTCTCTCTCAATGAAAACAGCTGTATTACTTCAACAAAAAGATAAATAATACCAGGAAATATAGAATGAAATGTAATCTAATCTATGCTGTACTTGATAACTTTCTGGGACCAGCGTCCCTTGAATTTGAGTTGGCATTGCAGAAAGCCAGCTAATCTTATTCCTCTAACCACTGCTCTCCAAATCTCAGTGTGGGTATGAATCACCTGTGGGTCGTATGAAATGCATGGTGATTGGGCAGTCCTGCTGTGACCCCTAAAGTGCAGCAACCTTACTGTGCTGTTAGTCTCTGACCACACTTGGACGGGAGCTGATCCTAATGTGAGAGGCTGTCTTGAGAAGCAGTCCATCCAGTCTGGCTACTTTCATATGCTCTGTATTCCCTGCTTCCACTCCTGCCAACAGGTCAATACCAAACTACTTTTTCCTTAGATTTCTTTTTTAACTTCTGTTTAAGAAAATTACCTATGAAAATTATTAACATATTCAGAGCCTCCCTTCAAAAGAGGTAGCTTAGTTTGTACAAGTATTGGGGTGGAAGACAAATGACATAGAAGGGGTTCAGTATCTTTTCTTTCTTTTATAAAACATTTGTTTCTCCCCTCCTTTTGTAAAAGCTACTTGTTACAGTCAGATAATGGCTTCATATTTCATAAGAATTTTTTTGGGGGGGCTGGTTAGTATCTTTTCCTAGGTAATTATTACTTGGTCACCTCACACAATTAAAATATTTATAATGTGAATATTGTATGCTTCATAAAAACTACATAGCTTGTGGTGACCTTAATTGTAGACTTTGCAAAGTTTCTTTAATCTGCTGTTAGTCCATCTGAAATTATACTGCACGTGTTTCTGACCTATGAAAACTATTTCAGAGAACAGCAGAAACGACTCTGTTGACCTAGTTCCAGGTTGTGTTTGATATTGAACTGCCTTTTTATACTCTTTAAACTGAGTGCAACCATTATAAACTGCAAAGTTTTGGCACGTTCTTAGTGGTTTTATGTAATGTGGTTTTTAGTATTGTGCAAATGGCATTTTTGAATAAGTCATTTGTTACTGTTGGTGCTTGTTTTAAGAATAGTTGACTATTGCTAATCAGAGATGTAGAGTATTTGGTGTTTTCGCCCATTCTCTTTTTTCCACTCTTTTTTTAAGGAGTAAGGAATGATTAGATCTTTCAGTTGCTTTATTCAAAAGATACGGTTTTTTCACCACACCCAGATAATAGCAGCAGCCTTGCCAGCTGCTGCTGGCTGCGATTTCTTCTTTGTCCCCGTGTAAGAAGGTGGTTCGGGCACTGCTGAGACAGCAGAATTCTGGAGTGACCTTTATTTATCTCCCTGGAGATTCCTGGTTGCCTGCAGAGTCTCAGAGGACCTTGGAGGAACCAATAGCATGTTGTTTTTTGATGATCTGTGTGGGCACTTGTCTTTCTAGCACAGTTAAGTTTTATTTTTATCTCTTGTTTTTAACTCAAGTAGAGTTGAGACTCTTAGTCCCTTACCTCTTGAAGTGTTTGTTTCCTTACTTGTGGTAGAAGTAGCTACCCACCCAGATAAAAGCCAGGGCAGTCAGGAGTGGGCTTCGGACCCAGCCAGGGCATAGACTCAGCCTAGTTCATATCATAGGGAATATAGAGCTCATAGAGGGAATATTATGGAGAAAGGTGGAGAACCCACCCAACTTTCAACCAAGAGCAGTGTCACCAACTCTCCCTTGTCTATAACTCATCTCTTCATCTTATGCAGCTCTTGAGGCCTTTCCCACCATGTGATATGCCCCCTTGACCTCTTAGACCCCCCTCAAACTATTAATTTCCTGCACTCCATTCCAGGAAAGCTGCTCTCCACACTCAGTCTCACCCCCAAATTCATCCTTGAACCCTTTTTTCTCTGTCTCTGCTGATACTGGAACCTCTATCTCTGACATTGTCTTCCATGACAATAGCTGCGCCTGGCTGATCTCCTGCTTGGGGTATGCTTTCTTAGTCTCCTTTGACTGTCTCCTGACCTCCAGATCCCCTTGGGAAGAAGATGTATAAGAAAAGGACTTGACCCTGGAACTCCCAGAATCCTTTTCCTCTGGGGGTTCAGTTTCCAGCTGTCTTCTTGATGGACTCCCAGATCGCCACCCCTCTCCCCTCACCTGCACACCACCTGGCCTTCAGCAGTTTGTTGGATGTCTCCACTCATGGAGTCCAGCACATTCACTTTGCTGAATCTTGGCACCAGCTGCTCCTTCCACCTGGAACTATTTTGCCTTGGTAATTCTCACTCTTCCTAAAGTAACAGGTGTTGCCCCTTTGGCAAACCATCTCCAGTCTACCTCTCTCTCCCTCAGTCTGCAGTTTCTTATTTATTCAAAAAAGTATTTCTGGAATATTTCTATGTTCCAGACTCTTTTCTAGGTACTAAGGGTGCAGCAGGAAGTTTTCCAAGCCCTCACCACCCTGTACTAAGCAGTTGTACTGCAATGTCCATAGTACATCATCTGTCCTCCACGAGCCACCTCTCACCATCTGGTTCCCAGGCAATGTTTGCTGAAAGAGCAGTTTGATGATGCCTTTTTCTCCCATCTCCACTCTGTCTTTCCACCAACCCTCACAGAAAAACAGGAAATAGAAGTTCATAATTATAAGATTAGCCAGATAAAATTTCATCACTGGTTCTGATTTCTACATATAGTTTGTTGAAGTTTTTTTGTGTGAGTTGATGCAAAGTGGGAGTTGAATGCCTCCTTTGTTTGATAAATTTGCTCAGCTGCAGCCAACAACAAAAGTTCCACTTCTGATGTGTCCTTTGTTGAGAGCTGAAGAGCTCAGTTCTTTGAAAAGTCACTATGAGATGAATATTCTGCTTATTCTTAGATAGCCCTGTGAATTCCAGAGCAGTTTGTTGGGGTTACAAACAGAGGCTTTACAAATGTTTTTATCTTGTAATACCATCATTCCTTTCTCCTGAAACAAAACAACTCAGCTAGACAATCTAGTTGGTGGCTATTAACCACTAGATTTGCCAGATAAAATATAGTACACTCAGTTAAGCTGCTTTCCAGATCAACAGTGAATAAATCTTTAATAGAAGTTTGTCCAAATATTGCATGGGACATAATGACACTAAAAAGTTACTTGCTATTCATCTGAAATTCAAATGAAACTTGGCATCCTCCACTTTCATCTGCAAAGGCTGATAACCCTCACTACTGGCAGAAGCAGTTGGTAGGTTTAACCATTTTGTAGCACTCATTTTTGTCATCCTGATGTTTTGAGGGAGATCCCAGTATTTGAGGAAAGCTGCTGCCTTTGCTAATTTTAATCCCAGTCCCACTTATAGTATGCTCCTCAGCCCTTGTCTGGAGGCATTGGAATACCTTCATTCCACCTCCTTCCACTGGAGATGTGATGGTAAATGTCACAGCCTTGTATCATCAGAAGGATGAGGTCACAAGTGGAAACCCTGTTATAGAAGTGGCAATCGTCTGATATGTAGATATCATTAGGTCAGCAGTAATGTAAGTATACCATTTGTGAAGCAGAAGAGCAGAAAGCCTGTCCCCCCTTAAGATGCTCATAATTTGAGCCGGGCACGGTGGCTCGTGCTTGTAAGCTTCAGCCTGTGAAGCGGCCGGGGCTAGGGATCGCGGTTCGAGTCCCGCCTGGGGCCTGTAGTGAGACCTAGTTCCAAAAAAATAGCTGGGCATGGTGGTGCGTGCCTGTAATCCCAGCTACCTGGGAAGCTGAGGCTGGGGACTGCTTGAGTCTGTGGTACCCCGGGCAACGAGAGCCTGCGGTTCCACAGACAAAAATAGCAAGACCTAGTCTCAAAAAAAAAAAAAAAAAAAAGATGCTCATAATTTTGCGAGAAAGGATGAAAAGCCCTAAAAGGGCACTCATCCCCTGAGAGCATATCACCACCAAGAGGCACTTAATACACCAACTCTTTTGTCCAGGACACACCCTAGAGATTTTGGGTCTGAGCACAGTTTTCCTGAACCACCTTGTAGGATAAATTATTTGGCCAGGCTTTCCCCCCACTTAGCATGTATGGCCAGCACCTGGAGTATTGCGCCCTCCCCATGATTGTGAGGCCCAGCGGGTGTGTGCATGTCTGTGTTTGCACACCTGAACCTAGGAGAGAGGGGATAACGGGGTGCAGAGAGCACGAGAGAGCATTGGAGACATCAGAGAGAGTGTAAAGATTCCTGTGGTGCTAGAGAACTTGCCTGCCTCCTAGCCCTTCCAGACCTAACCCTGCCCTGCCCTACCTGGTGTGTCTGTGTAACTGCTAAACCCAACCAAGAATCTAAACCTTGATGAACCTGATGCTGATGACTGGCAATGAGAATGGGATAGTTCAGTGCAGACAGTTCAACACTGACAAGTGGCCTAGATGGCAGGGTAGTTCACACTGACACACTCCCACTGATTATAGTATCCAACCAAGGAGGAGACCTGCTGAGAATTCAGCATTGTGTGTTGTCTCCAAGTCTTCTAGAAATGCCGGTATGGAGGAAGAGCGGTAGGTGACAGAACCTTCATTATGCAGTAAGCATGTGCAAGTTTGATTCTCTGTCATGACTGAAAGATGGGCCTCCATCTCTCCTTCGAGTCATCACCAAAATGATCTGAAGTCATGTGTACGCCAGTTGCGTTTTAGAAATTAACATCTATGGAGCTGGAGAGAGTTGGACTTGGCACACTGAAGTGTCTCAAATAGAAGTTGAAATGTAACGGGCACTACTTTTATGCTTACTTTCCATTTGTCATTAATCCTTCATGTCATGAAGCTCATTAGCATTACTTTTAGTAGCATTAACCTGATAAAATTAAAATACTAAATACAAAACTGAATATAATTAAATATAAGAATTTTCTGATAGAAGCCTGTTCAGAGCGATGCTTACTCAAGCTGCACAATAAATCGTAGCACCTGGATGCTGATTAGACCCTCTCCCAACCAGGATGCCACCGAATTTGTTTAGCAAATCTGTCTTTTCAATAAAATCTTGAGGGACAAATCCCAGCTTAGAGTGGGCTGGCTTGGCCTATAGATTGCCTATGTTTTATAGCCCCAAGTCCCTGTTTTTCAAAGTGTCATCAAGGACATCCTGCTTGTGATGCTGGTTAAATATTCAGATTCCTGTAACTGTGAGTTAAAGGATGAGGGTCAGGTTCTAGGACTGAGCCTATGAATCAAGTAAATAACCCATGTGATACAGCTTCTGGGACCAACGGGTTCACCTGACATTTTGTTGGAGATAGACTCTGATGTTGGAGGAGGGGTAGATGCCAACCTTAATCATCATTATCTTCATCATTACCATTATCACATCAACATCACATCTACAGCCCTCTCTCTTGGTTTTGGGCACTGGTATCTAACTTCTTTCCCTTTGTAGAAGGATCCCTCTACCCCTGTGACATGTCCCAGGCATCCTCAGAAGTTCCAGCATCTCCCAGGTCAGCTCCAGGGTTATCTACAGCTCTGTGCCATAGCTGATAACTACCTTCAGCTCCTCTCTGCTGTGCTGCAGTTACTTTTCCTCTTTGATACTTCCTTCTTACTGTTTTAAAGGCAGATTTATTTATTTAAAAAAAAAAGTAGTCTTCTATGTTTACCTCATAAGCAGTTCCATGTATCTTATAGCAAAACTTCATTAATGCTTGGGCAAGCAAAAATAGAGCAGTGTCTGCTGCCAGCGTGGAGGTGGGGGATGGGGTGGAGTGGGAGTGTGGGGGAGGGGAGGAACTATTGAATGAAGATTTTAAAATTTGTGTTGTGTAGCCTCATATCATTAATTTGGATTTTGTAGTGATCTAGGAAGAGAATGACCTCTGTAGTCAGCTGAAAAGAGGCTTTATTATACAAATCCGTCATGTAAACCAGCAGTTCTCAAATAGGACTTTTTGTCAACTACACAGGTTTTTGATAATCAAAATTGAAACATTTAGGTACTTAACCCCGTTTGTACTGAGAAATACAATATCATACTTCAAAAATTTGCCTCCTATAAACCTATCTTGCCCATGTGGCCTATTTGCTTACTAGGAGTATTGATTGATTGAGACTAGGTCTTGCTATTTTTGCCCATGGAACCGCAGGCTCAAGCAATCCCCAGCCTCAGCTTCCCAGGTAGCTGAGGTTACAGGCACGCACCACTATGCCCAACTATTTTTTTTGAACTAGGTCTTGCTACGTGCCCCCAGCGGCACTCGAACCGTGATCCCTGGCCCCGGCCATGACTTCCTAGGCTGCCACCTACAGGCATGCGCTACCATGCCCAGCCTACTAGGAGTTTTTAAATGATGAATTTGTTATTTGATATACTCAAATATCAGTGCAAATTCCACCGTAACATCTAGGTGTTCTGCCAACTGAAAAGTTAGCATTTTTTGACATTAAATATGACTGCAAAATTATAAGCATTAGATGTTATTTTTGAGGGACTGTATTTACACTGATGATAGTGATATAGTTATGAGTTAGAATCCACTCCCCTTCTCCGTTTCACTCTCTCCCGTATTATTTTAGTCCTGTATCAGTTCCTTCCTCCCTAGGCTCACTTGGTATTTTATACACCCCCCCATAACCTGCCATGTTTTATAGATAGGTGCCCTTTGCTGAAGAGAGCTTTCTTTCCTATATTATATACTCGCCATCAAGTCTTGAATTTGTTTAGCTTTTACAGACACTGTACACAAGTCTGTGCAAGTAGCTATTGAATGTGTTGCAAATCCCAGCTGTCTGACAGGGTACCAACCTGGGGTATTTATGCAGGACAGTTTAGGTCATTGGCTAGTTTCTTGAATGTGGACTTGGAGATGAAGGCAAAGGTGGACAGCCGGGCTTTTGACACAGTGGACTCAGCATTTGCAGTTAGATACTCAGCTGATCCAATGTTCTATAGCACGTGGGGCTTTATAATGTCATATCTCAGAAAGGTGAATATTCTAGGACATGAGACTGGTATGAGGGGAGCTTGAAGGTTATCAGGGAAGCCGGTGGCTCTCTTGTGTCCCTATTATTGGCCTCTATACTCTCTGGCCTTTGCACATGCAAGCAAAAAAATCCTTCCTATCTCTTGCTAAAAATTCACTCTGAGTATCAAGAAATTCATACTTATAAATATGAATAATTTCCTCCAGTATGGAAAAATTCCAATAAATGTTGTCAATACTCTACCCTCCAGAGGAGCATAACAGGTAATCCCTTAAATGTGGGCTGCATATAGTGAACTTCCTCCAAAGAGTGCGGAAAGAGGTGGGGCAGGGAAAATGACATTACACTGGAGAAATTCAACAAACAGGCAGGTGGTCAAGTCAGCATCAAAACTGATGGGTCTTGTTGATGGTATACAGTGTGTTGACAGTGGTACTTTGTGTTCATCCCTTCAAAACCTGTACCTCCAGTCTAACCATGAGAAAAACACAAATTAAGGGACACTACTAAATATCTCACCTGTACTCTCCAAAACTGTCAACTGTCAAGCTCACCAAGAACACGGAAAGTCTGAGACATTATCACAATGAAAGAGAACCTAAGACAGATGACAGCTATATGTAATATGGTTTCCCAGATGCATTCCTGGGAGATGAAAATGACATTTAGAAAATCTGGGAAAGTACAGTAAATCTGGAGAAACTATAGTAAATCCTTATTTAAAGTCATCAGTAGGTTCTTGGAAACTGAGACTTTAGGAGAAATAATGTATAATGAAACCAAATCGTCAAGTAACATCTACATCTTCCAGATGCTACTGTATGGACTTTAGTTACATCACTTGAAACAAACCTACCATTCGAATACAAAATCTCCATATTTGGGGAAACTGGGTAAGATGCACATGGGAACTCTCTGTACTTTTGTAATGTTTCTGTAGATCTAATTCTGTTCAAAAGTTAAAAATTTATTAAAAAAATAAAAGACTGAAGGAGGAAGGTAAATACTGGGAACAAAAGTGAAGAAGTTTTAGAAGGCACTATTTATTAACTAAATGTTTTATAGGAGAACATATCTGCCATATTTCAACTTGAGGGCTTTTACTATTGTAAAGAGTTGTCTTTGGTTTCCTGTGTTTTAGTATCAGATAAAGTATATATTAAAAATTAGATCTTTGTGGTAAACTTATTTATGGGCATTCAGAAAGTCTAATAAAGGTAATAGTTGTCAAAACAGAATAGTAGTCAAGACAACGGAAAAAAGCAATGCCATAATTGCTACTTTGCTAATAACTGTTTTCACTATTAGTTGCCGTTCATTTTTCAGTCTGATGTACTGAAAAATCATAAATGTTGTTTATTTTTATATCTATTAGGAGACAGTATATGAAAAAAAGGTGACTTTTCTCCTAAACTGTTCCAGTATGAATTAGAACAAGATGAAATTTTGCTTGATTGTTGAGAGATCAATTTTATCAGGACTATAGAACTAGTAACCTTTCCCTTGTGCTAATCTTATTCTTTGAATTTGTGAGAATCAGATGAGAACTTGGTTTCTAAAACTCTGGATTTTCGTGATCAGATCATGTTCATCTGAATTAGACCACAAAGTGAGTATTTCACTGAGGATGTTTACTTAAACTGCACACCTGAACTATTTTGGGTAGAGACTACACCAGGCAATCTCAGTGACAAAAATGTAATTTGTCAGTTAACTTTGGGAATCTAGTAAAAAAAAAGTGAATGAAATTTATTAATGTCAACATTGTCAAGCATATTACATGTACTTTTTCACCTTAAACACCAAAAAGTCTACAACTACCCCTTTTTGTTTGCTAGCAAAACCCTAGTATTGTTCCAGGTTCAGGGCAGGTGGGCTCAGCATCAGGGATGGAGTCACTGTACAGGTCAGGTAGGGTGTGAGCTCAGGTTCCATCCACTGGGGCTTCTGGGAGGTTTCTGCATCCTTCTGAGTGGTGGGCGTGTGAGCAATGGAGCCTCTTGTCCTCCTTCCTTCTTAGGCACTTCGGCATGAGCTTTGCTTGAGCCATGAGACTTTCAACTGGGAAGCAAGAAAAAACAACCTGCTGAGGATAGTTCTGTGAACCCCCAGAGAAAAACCCACGTTTGACACCACTGCTGAGCAGCTGAGCGCAGCTTGCAATGCTGCCATCACACTTTTTGTTCTGAAAACAACAAACCCCAGCTCATTGAAACCACTGCTCACTGAGTTTTTACAACTTGTAGCTAAAAGCAATTTCTTGAATTTTCTTAAAGAAAAATCAGAGAGGTTTCACTTCCAGCATTAATTCCCAGCCTGGCTGGGTGGGACTCATGGAACAGTTAGCGCAAGTGTGGCCTGGGAAGAGACAGCATGGAGTGTCTAGGGCAACCCCAGGCAGAGCTCAGATGTGCCACAGTGAGAAAGTCAATATGATTCTCTAACTCTCCACCATGTCTAGAAAATTCAGCCCCAACATTGGTTCCAAATCATTGAATGGGCCTGTTTCTTAATCAAAACACTCTGTAGGTACCCTCTCTCCCCCAAACCATTGCATACTTATTAGCACTAAATAGGAAAAGTGCGGTTATCATATGGGTGTTTTAACACTTGCAATTAACTGACATTTCATTAACAAAAACTGCATTTCTAGAGCTGAAAATAATGAGGAGCATGGACAGTAATTCCTGGATCCTAAAGGAGCATTTCTGGTCAGACCCTATGATGTCATAGGTTTCTGTTGACTATAAATTACATCCCCATTTCAGAAGTATTAAAATGGAGTAAAAATGTTACATCTTAAAATCAGGGTTTTTGATTTTTCAGTCTATTAGAAATGTTTCTGTGAATGACTGGAAATTCCACCAACCCCACAAGCTTCAGGTCTCCTCCCTTATGTCTGTGGACTGACTGCAAGTATGTTTCCCTGGAAATCTGCTGTTTGGTTGTTACCAATTGATTGATTGACTTACTGATTGGATAATTGATTGATTGTCTGACCTGGGCTCTTTCATTCTAACCTCTACATAGGAGGGACATGCACAAAACACTAGTGACCCCAGTTTGCCTGGGGGTGACAGGTGACCCCCAGATGTGACCTCACATCCTGATTTGTCTCTGTAGGTTTCCATCTCAACCCTATTTTTTGAGGGTAGCATGCTATGAAGAACATCCTCTTCATTATTAAGCCCTTTCCCTTCAGAATACTGCATTGTTGACTTGTGTGTAAATCAAAGATTTCACAGTTGTCATTCACGAGGACCTCTGACACCAGATGTTGTATTAGGTTTCTGATGGTGGAGTAAGAATCTGAGGACTGTTGCAAAGATGAAAAGAATTTCTCTTTATCGCCAGTCAAGGTAAATAATGAAAGCTTAAACAAGCCAGAAATTTGAGTCCACAGAAAGATAAAAATGAACCCACCCTTTATTATCAGTCTTAAGAATTTGTTACTATTTCCTCATTCACTTTTTAATCTACAGGAAAGAAAAGAAATATATCTATATGTACACACTTTTACCCCACGCTGATGGAAAAAAGATAAAGTATAGTTGTATACATTTTTGTTGAAAAGCAAATATACAAAGAATGTGTCTGGAATCTCTACACAAATGAAACAAGATTGGAAATCTGGTATCACTTTCAGGCTACGAATCAAACTTAGCATTTTATTTTTCCAATCTCAACATAATTACTGAACAGAAGCACACCTCTTATAAGTGTTTAATTACTGTTTATAATTCAATAATGTTTGGCCCACATTTGGTTTTCCTATTTGAAAATCCTGGCTATGACTTCTTATTTTTTAGCAGCAAAATCTTTCCACTGAGCAAATAGATATTTTAAGCAATATTTTAGTGTAATTTTATTATCTTAAATTGCTCTATAATTAGTACATAACCTTATATCTTTAGGTGTACAACATAATGATTTAATACATGTATACTTTAAAAATGCTACAGTATAGTTAACATCCATCCTGGCAGGTAGCTAAAAAAATTTTTTTTATGGTGAGCTCTTTCAATATCTATCTCTTAGCAACTTTCAAATATACCATACAAGAATATTAGTGATATCCTGTACATTTCCTCCCCAGGACTCATCCATCTTATAATTGGAAGTTTTAACCTTTTGACCACCTTAACCTGTTTTTCTCCCACCCTATTCCACTCCTTGGTTATATAAATCACCAGTCTGGTGTATTACTAGTTCAGAGTTATATTTCTTCACATATAAAATAAATGAGAGCACTACTAAAATGAGGTAATGCTTTTGAGTAGGAGCATTGCGATCTTAAATCTATTTTTAACGTATATCTTGAATTGGGATTTTCCAGAATCCCGATGTGTTGGATGATAGGTTCTGAATCATACAGACTTCTAAGAATAATTCTGTGACATAAAGTCTGTTCAGCTGTTTTAAGAAGACAGGCAGCACATTCCAAAGTGCTTTGGAGACATGATAGCTTAGAAAAGACTTTGGATCTCTGTTAGAAGACCTGGGTGTCACAGCTCAAGTTAGGGGCACTGTTGCGACCGGGACCATTGTTCAACCCAGGTTTCTCCAGATAAATTGTGCTCCCTTCCATCAAGCAACCCATGTCCTACAGAGTTTGGCAAGCACCATTTTGAAGATTTGAAATCTTTTGTTTGACTTCTTTCAATACATCTGGAAAGTTCTGGAAATGCATTGTTAATAATATTAGTAGCTAATCACTAAATGTTTTGTTTTCTGAAACTTTGTAGTCAATCACTTAATGTTTAAGAGATGCTAGCCTGGGCTTTCCTGATTCTTGGAGCAGTGTTGATACTGGGAGTGTTAACAGCAGTAAACGCAAGGAAAGAAGCGATGGGGTCTCTCTTTGATAACAGAACCAAGTTTTACAATCCAAGGCTAAAGAATATTTGCCATTTTTTAAATCCTGTATTTCTTAATAAAGAGAGGGACTCTTCAGAAAATGCTTACTGTAGTTAAACCACTTGAGAGATTTTACACAGAGAAAACCTAGTCTTGCTAGAAAACAGAGCTAGAACATGGAGCTGTAACATCTGAGTGGGTTCATTCCAACACCCATGATTAGGGTTGGGAAATGAGGAACAGCAGATCTGGAAGAAGGATGCCCCTTGGGAAAGAACTTTGGAAATTCAGGAGGCAAATCTGAAAACCTGGGTTGGTGATTGAGATAGGAAGGCTGATGGTATCTTGAATTTTGAAATGAATTCCCCAGAGAGCATGGAAGGTTAACATGCTATACAAGGAGGAAAGAACCAGCCTTGAGTTCCAGACACTAGAAGCATGAGTGCTGGAAGGAACGGAATGCTGTGATTAGACAGCGTTCCCCCTGGCGCCAAGTATGGGGTCAGGGACTGTCAGCTCTGGACTCCCGAGAGTGGATTTGAATGGTGACTTGTATACTCTCATGAGGTGGTATCGATGATAAAATGAGTGGTGTGCATGGTGTGTAAGCAATGTGGTCAGCTCTGTGTTTAGGATGTCATGTGGCATTAGACCCATTGGTGGAAACATTCCTTAGTAGAATCTGATCACTTTTTCTTTCTTTCTTTCTTAGTCATAAATACCATATGATTGCAAAGTGATTTTCTATACTGTTCCTTTCTATCCACACCCAGACTGACTCCTTGGCATTCTTTGCTCCCAGACCCATTCCTTAAATGAACTTTAAAAACATTTGTGTAGATCAGGAGAGAATCAGGGGATATGGAGCAGAGTAGGTGGAATTCTCCAGGCCCATCATAACCCTATGCCAGCTTTCCTGTAACCTGACATGTACCAGAAAGGCTATAGCAGCTCCCGTGTTAGTATCTGTCCTGTGGAAGAGTGTCTCCACTGCAGCCCAGTCAGCTTCAAGCAGTATGAAAACTCAGCAGTTTTAAAAAATAAAAGGAAACCGTGGGGTACCATAGAAAATGAAGAAGCTCCCAGTAAACTAAATATTACCCCTCATCTCCTTGGAAGGAAAATATTGGATTGAGACTTGGTTGTGCCTCTAAAATACTGAACTTAAACTACAAATGCCTCAAACTGTTAGTATCAGTTTTTAGGTATCCTGGATAGCAGCACATGAAATCTTAAATTTTAAATGCATTTTTTAATCTAAAAATCAGTGCTGTAGTCAGTATATATTTGAGTTTTGAGTGCAGGGTATTTCAAGTACCAACCAAAGCCTTAGTTAGCCTCTGGGGATGTGACATGGATGCTAGAAGCAGAAGTACTATGAAGTATATTTCTAGGGCCCATTTATAAATTTTCACATATTACTAGTTCCATTTTTAGAGTATTCATTTATTTTTCCCCTATCCCAAGTATTCATTTATTAATCCTTTGCACAGCCTATTCTCTTTCCATGGCAGTAGGTACTTGTGAAACTGGGAGCAATGAGGTGATATGGTGGAAACTTGGGGCTTCCAATTTGCGACTCCTCCAGCTGTTTAGTCCTGTGAGCTTGAGGAAAATACCAGCTTTTGTGGACTTTGGTTTCTTCATTTGCAGTAATGCCACTAAGTCCACGGAGCCTTTTCATGTTATAAGTGGGTCATATGTGTGAAAGACTGCACACTCCCTGGGAGCTGATACTTCTCAGGCGGCAGTGAGACTCAGAAGTGTGTTTGTGGGTGGCAACTTGAATTTGTGTAGAAAGAATTAACTGAACCACTTTTGATTAGTACACAGCTCTTGTTTTAGTATAGGGTGAAATGAGTCACAACTAAAAGGAGTTTTTGAGCTAACCTGTGAAATATGAGTATCTATCATTTCTCTCCACAAAACTGTAACATAGAAGCTTCTCTTTTTTTTCTACTTCTGTTTTCCCACTCCTTGGCTGTGAAAGAAATGGCTCTACCTTTAAAAATGTTAGGGAATCATGATTTTGGCAATATACCTGGAATAGACTAAAGCTTATTGCTCATACCAACCGTTTCTGCGGGGAAAAATGTTTACTAGCCAAGTTACAGACAACATTCAGCAAATCACAGTGCCATCCTATGCAAAAGAAGAAAGCACAATCTTAGATGTGTTCAGCAGCAGGACTCTTTCGACTGCAAGCAATAAGAAACACAGCTCAGGAATGACAGAAACTATACAGAGAGCATTTGGTTTATGGATCTGGAAGACTAAAAGCACAGTTGCCAGCATGAGGCACTGAGAAAACTCTGCTCTTCCTTCTTGCAGATGCTCAAGTCACAGGCTCACCAGAGAAGTCATATGGCAAAAGGAAATGGGCTGTGCTGATTGGCTTAATCCAGATCACAGATGTCACACTAGAGCCTAATAGAACCCCCACTGGAAACAGGGGGTTCCCAGGCACCAAAGGTCCTCTTGAAGTTCCTATCCATTCATTATGGCTGACTCACCAGAATTCCTGTTGATAAACTCTTAATTGTTCATTCAGTGAGAATACATTTTAAGCTCATAACTGAATTTCTGGCAAAAAAAAAAAAAAAAAGCAAAAAACAAAGTGCCATCATTGACTTTCCATGTTCTGTACCTAGTACAGAAGGTCTCGGCCTCTCTTCATCTCACTGCACCTTAGGATCGCCTTCCTCCTGGAACCACACTTTAAGTCCTTGGTCATGAGGACTCACTGCCCCAATTTTGTTGGTGCATCTCTTGTTGCATGACCAAAGATAAATTACATACTCTCTAGAGTCCTTCATGTAGTTCACCCTCTTTACAGGGTTGTTTTAAATATTTTCTGAGATCATATCTCTATCAAAGGAAGCAGTTCCAAGATGAACTTCTGATTCCTCATTCTCTACTCTGATCATCAGAAGCCAAGTCTGCTGGCCCCCTGGGGACACCAGCAGAGGTCACATACCAATGTGTGGGGTGGAGATGCTTGCCAGGTGCTGATCTGTTTGAAAACTAGGTTACCCAGTCCTCAGGGGATGGATAGGAATTGGAAACAAAAGTAGGTGAGGAAATCAAGAACGCCAATAAAGGAAGAATGCTGGCCTCATCCCAGCAGAAGCAGCTACACTCCCACAGGACTGCAGTGCACAGAGAACCAAGCTTAGCTGACTCCCTCCACAAAAAGCAGTTAGGGACAGAGAGCATTCTATTCTTGAGAGTGTCAGTGCTTCTGTATTTAGAGGGTTAAACTGCCAGGTACCTGCCGACTCTTGTTTAGAAAACTCAATTCCTAATGAAAACCAGTCATTGAATATCTAGTTTTAAAAAAGACTTTTTTTTTTAAAGGTGACCTAAGTACTCCTAGTGGATTTAAGAATTATATACATAATTATCCCTATTTGTTCTGAGGCAAGTTTCCTTGCTGGGGATAGAAAATGGCCAGTTAGGTCATCTTTGTGCTCCTCAGAGAAATAATACTAGTAGCTGGCACCTGGTGAGCACCAAAGCAGTCAGACTCTGTTGCAGGCTGTGTGTATATATGTGCACACGTGTGCGTGCATGTGCATATGTGTGTGATTCCCCTGTCATCCAGAAGGGTAGAGAGCTGAGACTGGAACCAATATTCCTTTGTCAGCTTTTGACCCCCACACTATACTCCTTCCCAATGACTTGATCACAGTTAAATGTTTTTTTACAAGAATTTTAAAAAGCATGGTACTTACGTTGATGCTGATTAGTGGTTAAAGGAAGATTGAGGTGGTTAATCATATTATGCCCATGTGTTGCCACTATATGTAGCTCTGTCTCCTGACTGAAAAACCAAGAATAGTAGGAAACTCTCACTCCCACCAGACGCGGCCACATGAGACTCGTTTTTAATTACTTATTGAGCCTACTTCAACAAACCAACTATGAGAGAAACAGCAGGTTCCAGGGGAGGCTGGGAGAAGATGACTAAGTCAGTTGACTCTTACGAGTTATTTATAGAATGTAAAGTAGTAGAATCCAAACTTGCCCAACAGATAAAGGGTAATTAGCTGCAGTGGAAAATTTTTTTCTTTAGAACAGTTCATCACAGATTTCCTAATCCTAAACATCCTTAGAATATTTATAATGAAATTTGGCTTAGATGTGTTTAATCTGTGCTGTTGATGTCAGAAATGAGTGTACTTAGCAGTGAAGAAATAATTGTTTAAAAGTGAGTATGAGATGATACTGATAGGACTGAATGGGTGATTTTTCTGTACACCTTTATAACTCACCTTCACCCAAAGTAAAACAATTTTGCTCACAGTGTTCACGCTCAGCATCCACCTGTCATTCTCTTCCTAGCCTGATTGAACGGAAGCCATGCCTGCCCTGGGTGTAGCTGAGCATGTGTAATGTAACCAATCCTCCTTGCCAATTATAGTGTAGCCAGCTTGTTCATGAAGCCAATTGTACTACAAGTGTTAGGTTCTGCATAGGTTCCATATTGGTTCTAGAAGTTTCAGACACACCAGGGCAAGGCTAAGACCAGCAGGCAAGCCCCCAAAGAGACTCCCTCTCTCTCTCTCTCTCTTGCATTCTCTTGTGCATCTTATCACCTGAGCTCTCTTTCGTGCTCCTGCTCTCTCACATGCTCTCTTACCCCATGCTGATGCTGCCCATTTATCCTTTCTTCCAGGCACAGGTGAACCCACTCACACATGCGCATACCCACTAGGTCAGGCATATATACAATCATGGGGATGGCACAATACCACAGGTGCTGGTTATATAGATTAATGGAGGAAAATGCCTGACCAACCCTTTTGTCCTACAGCATGTCATTTGAAAATGAGAAATAGAAATGGGATACATTTACAATATCTAAGTTAGGATTTAACCAATATCTCAGCTCTGTGGCATGGCTCCTATAGAACGGAGTCAGCTTATGGGCAGCCCCAAATCCA
Source organism: Uropsilus gracilis (assembly GCA_004024945.1). NCBI lineage: Eukaryota > Metazoa > Chordata > Mammalia > Eulipotyphla > Talpidae > Uropsilus > Uropsilus gracilis. Next base: position 109,269 of record PVHY01001351.1, read on the forward strand.
GCCCAGTCTGAAAATACTGACATTAACTAGAGATGTTCAGGGTCCACAATGTGGGGGCAAACAGGCCCAGAACAGGTGGAACTGGGCCAGGCCTGGAAAGGCAGTGGGCTTAAAGAAGTGCCAGCAAGAAGGCTGGAACCCAGCCCAGATGTAGGAGAGCATTCAGGAATCCTCATTGGAGGGGGGCCCCCACTGTGAAAATGTCCTGCGTGCCTCTCTGCAGGATCACAGGGTTGGAGAACCAAGACAGCAGTATTGATGAGGCAGAGGGCCAGCTCACTGCTATAGGGTCTTGAGCAAGGGGATCTGCTGAGATGTCTTGAAAGAAATAAGAGGCAATTTTAACAGTCCCCCTTAATTTACCTGGTGGTAGATTCAGGTGCCATGGATTGCAGGTTTACCATTGTCCAACATAGATGGATGGCCATAGCTGGCTGAACGCTGACCAAGCAGGACCCCTATTCCACCATGCACAGCTGCCCTGGGAGCTGAGGCTTGTTGAGGCAATTTTCTTAAACTGCTATTACCAGTTGATCTTGTTTATCCTCATTGGTTTTAATGAAATATTACAATGAAAACATTTTCTGTTTGTGAGACTCAGTTGACATATTGGAAAGACTAACCACTGAAAAAAGGACCTGGGTGAAACAACTGTAAAAAAAAAAAAAAATTGGAAGGGGAGCATTCCATTGCTTTACCGGTGCCTTTAAAAGTTCTCTCCCAAGCCGGCATGGTGGTTGTGACTGTAATCCAAGCGCTGGGAGGCAAGAGGCCAGAGATCGCTTGAGTTCGCGGGTTGGAGATTACCCCGGGCAACATAGCAAGAGCTGGTCTCGAAAAAGCAGCCGAGCGCGGTGCTGGGCTCCTATAATCCCAGCTACCTGGGAGGCTGTGGCTGGGGATCACTTGAGTCTGCGGCATTGGGACTATCCCAGGCAACATAGCAAGACCTAGTCTCAAAATAAATAAATAAATAAAAATTCTCTCCCTGGGAGGGGGGAAGAACACCCAAAAGGAAAAGAAATGTAAACAAATCTTATATAATAATAAAAATTATATAAATAAGTTTTTAAAAAGTTCTCTCCCCACGTGAAGGAAAGGAGGCTGGAGGGTGTCACAAGTGCTGTTAGAGTGTCCATTCCATGTACTCCTTCCAAGGAATGCAGCGGAGGGCAGGTCTCCTCCGTCTTTGCCTGTTGTTCCTACCTGTCCTAGACAGACACACGGTGCTGAGCCACTGCCTTTTCTCAAATCTTGTCACTTCTGTCACTTTTCCATTTTCTTCTGAGTCCTCAGATGTGGGGGCAAGTGCTGGCAGGAAAGCCTCGGCACAGATGTTTCTACTCTGAGGGTGATTAGAAATAAAGACTTTGTTCAGTGTGGGTCGGTCTGTCAGCGATTTGTCCTTAAATCCATGACTAAACTGCGGTTCTTGTCATGTCAGCGAGGATATTGATAAGTCGGTTTGGGTTTTTGTTCTTTCTTCGCAGGCCCCATTTTTTCCCCTCATCCTTACAGCTGGGGCTTTCATAATAGCTGGTGGTGGTTAAGTAGCTGTTAAGATTGTCCATAGGAGGCCTCTTAACCCCTCCTTGAGTTGATGTGTGTAACACGAGTAAACCCATCACTGACAACAAGCCGTGCCCCTCAGCCTGATGTGCGTGACGCTTGGCCGTGCCAGGCGGTGGCGGGCAGGGTTGGTACCCCCGAAACACCTTAGTGCGCTTGGGAGATTGCGAGAAAGTGATGCGTGGGAAGATTAACGGTGTGTTGCACTACAGGGATACACGAGTATTTGATTCCAGTGTATAAAGAATGTTGCCGCCCTCATCCCACACTACCCTCCCATAAGAGGACCTCTTAAAGAGGGACATTTTGAGGCCTGAAGATTTCTGTGACTGTGCTGGGGTAGTCTGACATCTGCACCCTGTTAGTGGGGATTTCTCTGTTTAAATAGCATCACCTTCTCCCGGAAGACAGAAGAGGAGGGTGGGTCTCACTTGGGCACGTGACAAGTGGATCCTACGTGTTCAATTCCCTGTTAATCTGAGCCACACATTATGCCTGTCAGTTTCCATCGAATTTTACTCTTTTAGGTGTGCAGATTAAGAAGACATTTATCTTGCTGTCATTCACTTCACTCACCATATTTTTGGAGTTTCCAGAATTCTACCTAAAAGCTACTTGATGACACTCTTGCAAAATTAACCATCTTTTCTGTCTTTGATTCTCCACTTGGAAATGGTTTATGATATGTTTGGGCTTGCTTAACATGTTTTTGGTAGTAGTGTAAGGAGAAGTGTCTCCTGGCAAGTAGGTGGCCATTAGGTTTAAATGTTTGCACACTGTCAAGGATTTTAATTGTTGAAACTAGACTAGGAACTCACTCTGGAATCCTAGTACCAAGTTCTTTCTTTCCAACTCTATTATTTTCCACTTGCTCAAGTAAAATCATAACTCAGAGAGTAAGAAATATCCCAGTCCCTTTCACAAGACTGTTCCAGGGGAGGGGTGTGCATTGAGTTAGTTTAGCCTAATGCTAGCATGTACTTGAATCCTATAATGAGTTCTCATTTTTTAAATTCCATATGCCCCCCCCAAAGTAAATTTCTGATTATAAACTGGCTTCTTAAGTTGGAATGCTTTCAAAAGAGAGAACCATGGGTTATTTAACTAAAAGGTTGCGATCTTAAAGACAGATGTATTTTTCTTTACAATTAAGACTTTAATACTTGGTTTTCATATATCACTTTCTGTTAGTCTGGTAAAGGGGAGGAGGTCCATCCTGGGTGTAGATCTTCATCAAGACTGAACACCAGACCCACACACTGAGAGGAATGCTTCAGAAATACCTTGCTCTGGGAGACCACTTGAAGAAACATCCTGCTAGGTCTGGAAGTACCATCCTCTTTTCATCTGGAATATAAGTAATGACCATTAAATTGTTTTGGTAATGGTGACAAATAGTGTCTGCTAGGGATCAGGGCTTTTGAGTGAGTACAGTTTCCTACTGGAGGTAACTTAAAGGTAATCAGTCATGACTCACCTAGGTAAAGTTTAGGTGAGTAGGGTAATCTTAACATGGGTGAGCCATGATGGAAAAAAGTTAAAATAAGAATCATCTTTTTTGATGCACTTAAGATAAATAAGACTAGTTCAAATATTGGGAAGCATTCTGGAAAGAAAATCCTGGTAGTGAACCAAATAGAATCTCTTGGCAGCTGACTCTCTCCAGCTGTATTCAGTTATTGAACATCTGTCAAAGAAAGCAAAGTATTATTTGTCCATTTAGAATGATTTCAGAAAGCAGTTTTTAACCCCCAGCGGTATTTTTGTGCAGTCTTCAAGTCTCTGCAAAGGTTTTCAAAACTCTAATAATCCAAGGTTGTTTCAGGCCTGAGGTTACCACTGGAGCATAAAGAGACATAGTTAGACCTCATGAGAAAGTAAATATAACAATTAGAGTTTTATTTCCTGCAAAATTTTGCACTGTGCCCATAATTATTCGATAGTTGCCCTAGCTCATAGTTAGCCACTATATTTACAATTAGCTTCTCAACTACATGACAAATAATTTAAGATAAAAATCAGAGCTACATCTACTCCTTGCCTAATAGCTGGGAATAACAACAATCAGGTCAATTTCTATTTTAATCATTTTATCTTAGAAGTGGGCCAACATAGCTTTGGGAGCTTATAATGATGTATGTAACACAATCAACATAGTCTGATTGGAGGCACAAATCATTTTGACTATGAAACTTTTTTTTTCCTGTTTATATGAAAAGTTTTAGGTTTCTAGTGGGGAAAGCTAGTATTTGAATTTATCGGAATTTTACACTTAGAAAGTTTTGCAAAATTGTAAATCCACAATTTCAGCATGAAACTGGGTCATAGTTTTAGTGAAAAAAAAAAAAAAACCCAAAAAAGTCTTAATTGGAGGCATCTAAGACTTGAAACTGAAACTGAGGCTTTCTCTAGTGAAGTGTTTGCAAGGAGTCATTCTGAGAAGTGCCTTGTAGGGATGTGAGAAGGCAGGGTGCCACCCAAGAAGCAGAACTTGTTTCTTAAGACCCCTGGACATAGGTATTTATTTTTGTTAAGCCATGACCTGGGAGCTGCCAGATATTTGGGTTCTACTCATTCTCCTAACCAGGGAGTCTACACAAATCACATGTACTATCTTATTTCTCAGTAAAAGCACTTAATATTGTATTTTGAATTTTTGGAAGAAGAAACATTCTCTTGATTACCTTCTCAAATAGCAACCTTGAACATGGAAGGACATTCTTTCATATTTATATCATTTTTAATTCAGACCACACAATGTGCAAATGTGAAATAAACCAATGTGATTATGACAATGCTGACTTTGAAAGCAATGGTCAGCAGAAAGATCTGCCCACATTCTGCCACGGTTATTAAATTCTTCAAAGACAGCATCTAGTCACTATTTGATTTAGACATTTAAAATTGGACTGCATCGCCTAAATTCTTTTATAACTTTCACTGATCGTTTTCAGTATATCAGTTACACAATATTACTATCACAGTTTAGGTAAAATTAGGATGAGGAGATTTTTTATGTACATAATTGTTCTGTGTACTAAATTGGTCTGTTTTTAAAAGCTAAGTATTTATACCCTCTGTTTTCACTTCTTTCACTAAGTGGGCTACAGATGATGACTAGTATTATAAAAAACATATATGTGTGATCTGTGCCTTGCTTGAGTCCTTGAAAGGGGTGACTGTCACCCCTTTCCCAGAACAGTTTGGAATCACCTTATCCTTTGCTTGAGCAAGCAAAACAGTAAGATGTGCTCCCAAAATAGTAAAGGTTTTGACACCTCCAGTGTGTGGGCCTAGGAGCTGCTTCTGAAGAAACACCTAGAAAGTCTTAAAGGGCTAGTACGAGAATTAAAATACTAAGCAGACTTACTAATAAGCGTACTTACCAGGAGATGGCAGAGGTAAAATTAAGCAATATAACAATGTATGAGACTGCATACAGCCAAAACTAAGAGTAACGGACCAATTAGTATTCAGAAAAGCCTGTGTGGAGCCACTTTTAGTATATGATGGGGTGAGCATTTTGGTGACAGGGACTTCGTGGAAGAAGGTAAATGAATTTCTTTGTAGGAGGCCAGTCTGGCTATCATTTTTTGCCACCCCCCAAAAGGCAATCAGCTTCTCATGACACTTCTATTGCAGTGGCATTTAGTCACTGATCTGAGTGGTCTGTCTCAGACCATCTGAGTAACTGCTCCTACCCCAGAAAGGCTGAGGCTGAAGTCAACACCCCCTCTCGAGATTTCCCAGGTCCCTTTGCTTCTCTGGATTCTTTACTCCTTGATTAAGAAGGCACCTCAGGCTCCCACTGTTTTCCATAACAATAAATTTAGTCATGTCACTTTTCTGCCAGTGGAGTTCCAGGGCTTCTCACCCCTGGGATGCTTGTATCTGTGCTTCTGTGATTGCTTATTATCTTCAGGCATAAAATGGAGTGTGTGCCCCAATATGTGCAGATTTGTACATTGTTAGGTCATAAGTACAGGATAAATGGTAGTGCAACCTGGTTTCTTTTTTAGATAAAAATATATGGAAGTGTTTCTGTGCTTTGCTTTAGTGATCAAAGCTGTGCGTGGTGAATCCACACTGATCCATGGTGTTAAAATCATTTCACAGGTGTTTTCTTTCTGCTCACTCTTCGCTGTGTCTAACATAACTTTTTCTTTTCTGCCCCTTGAATCCTATTGACCCATTTGTCTTCCCTTTGCAGCTGTCAACACCTTGTCATTTCTCTTCAGCTTTACCCAGAAGAAATCTTTTCAGACAACTCTCCTACTAGAGATCCAGTATCTCAATATTGGTCAAATGTGGCCTCCTTGTAGCCCTAAAACTACCATAGGACACCTGGTGCACCTTTACATTGTGTCAGAGAATGCATGAGTCCTTGAGTCTGTAGGATAAATTCCTAAAAGGAGAATTGCTATTGAAGCATATATGCATTCATGATTTAGATAGGTACTGCCACCTTGCCCTGCAGAGGCATCATACTAATTTATATTTCCACCAGGGATTAATAATGAGTGCCCATTTGACTAAAATTATGGCTGCATAATGTATTATCAGACTTCTCAATTTTTGCCCAATAAGTGAAAATTAGTATTTGGCTCATAGTTTTGTCTGTGATTCTGCTTAGACTTACCCTCTTCTCAGAAATTGGGGGAAAAAAATTTTGTATCTAAAAAGATAATATAAAATAAACCTTTCTGATAGAAGTATCCATTCTGGTTCAGTCACTAAGCCAACCACTCCTGAAAGCTGGAAGGACTTCTTAGAATTAAAGAAGCAAAGACACTGGATCAGAGAAGACACTCTTGTCATAAGAGGCCTTTCACATAACAAGTACTAACTTTGCACGTTGGAAGGACTCATAAGCATGTCTCTCTAGCACATGCTGAGTGAATGGCCTGCAGAGAAGGTTAGCCACCATTTGGGATGATGTCCATGCATTTTAGAGATGGCCCAAGCCATCTGAATAGAAAATAAAGCTTTTCTGTAAACCAAGAAGTACCTGTTATTCAAGACTGGTGAACAAGGGTTCACATAGCATTTTTTATAGTAACGAAAAACTGGAAAAAAATTTATGAAGCCCAAAATAGGGTATAATTATATGATATAGATGGACAAGTACATAACAAAAGATGGAATGTTATGTAATCTTTAACAGAAGTTTTTAGGGGCAAGATATGTTATATGCTAAATATAAGTTAAAATGTAGGAATATATATGTAACCTAACCTTCCATACTTTGTAAAGAAAAAAGACAAAAAATCCAAGATAAGGAAATTTGCCCACATGTTAAATTTAGTTACCTGTAGGAGAAAAGGCTGTAATCTGGAGTTTTTTCTTCCTTTCTGCTTCTTTACATTCTTTTCTGTATCTTCTGTCTTATTTGATGATCAGGGAGTAGAAGCTTAAAAAAATATCCCATCCCTCCACCTGGTCCTCCTTGATTCCAGTAAAAAAGGACATCAGAGCTTTTGAAAGCCTCTCATACCCACCACAGGTTTCAGGGAAGTGGAGATGACTTGCCAGTGTAATGAAGCTCTCAGTGTTCCTGATTAGCTGGAATATAGTAAATTCTTAGAGTTGAGAATATAGTGATCTCTTCCTGAGACTTGTGAGAAAATTCATCCTGGCATGTAAATTCATTCTGGTGTAATGTGATAGTAAGAGGTCTCATCAGGGTGGATTCTGTCACAGATAGCCTCTGCCACAGAAGGTTCAATCACAGAACACAGCTTTCTGCTGGTGGTGGTGACAATGATGGCCCACAGGGCCAGCACTGACTGCTACTGGCTAGTTGTGCCAGATACAGATCCAACCCTCTGCACGTGTACACCATATAATCCACCCCCAGGGTACACCTTTTAAGATTTTATTTTAAGATTTTATCATTCCTGTTCTGCAGATGAAGAAACTGAGACAAAGATTAGATAACTTACTTGATCCCATAGCTATTACCTAGCTATAGACCACCTAGCCTTAGAGTAGAAATCCTTCTACCATCTATGTTAGATGGATCTCATAGATCAAAGAGACCAGCAGACAAGGGGATTTGGGAACAAAGCAGAAATGTTCCTTGCTTTATATACCTTGTGATATTGGTTACTTGGGTGTAGATGGTCTAAATCCATCTGGCTGAACACTGACTGTTTACTTCTTTCTAGCTAAGTTGCAGTAAAGTTGATTTAAAAATATAAAAGGACTGCGTTCCTTCCATAATTCCGAACTGGAGTCTGACAGTTTACCTTCGTGATAGAAGAAAGAGCAAGATCAAGCCACAGAACACCCCTATGCTCCAGAGAAAAGGACAGTCAGTTGAGCCATCTCCCTGCTATGGTGGGTCATTCACCAGGTATTTTTTTCTGTTCTTTCCTGGGCTCATTTGAGAGAAGTAGGGAGCATTCCACCTGGTATTCCACAACATTTCACATTGAAACAGCAGAAAGTTGGGACATTTGGAGATCATAGCTCCTCCCCCCACATACACAAACCTCAAGTTCTGAGTGAGATGCCTTGATTTGTCCCAGAGATGAGAAGGGTGCTAGGTTCATTTGAACTCTTTCCCAAGAGGTTACTTGATTCTCATAGACAAGTCACAGCCAGGTTTAGGCCTGGCTTGGGAACATGAACCAGATGTCTTATACAGGCTACATACCCCAGGCAAATGACAGTTCCCCCCACATTGCCAGCCTCAAAAAGACTGACGAGTAGGAAAAACTACAAAAGTAAAAATTGACAAGTGCCCAAGTCTGTTGTGTTTTGGAAAATGAATATTCAGTTAATGAACTAAATAAAAAAATAAAAACATGCCAGAAGAATGATCTTTGCAATAATGTCAGATTTTGCAGTCATGTTCAGATGACGATGGTGTGCATTCAGGCCTGAGTTTTTATAGCACCCTGTGTGGCCTCCCGTTTTGAAATCCATTCCACAACCTAAGGTTGGTGGTTTGTCCTGCCATATATACTGTGTGCTCAGACTCCCGGCATGCCTCCCCTCCACATCATTGGATTTGGTCATTGGGCTTGGGCTTCTCTGGGTTTCATCAGGAAACACATTGTCAACAGGAAATACCTGCCAGTGATACAGAGAAGACCTTAAAGATAATGAGAGGAGAGAACAGATTCCAGTTTGACCCTGTGTTCAGCTCTGGGAACCAAGGAAATAGGGCAGGAGTAATCCCTACTTGCTCAGTATTGATTCATCATCACCTTTCAAGGACATGGACCTTTGCTTTTCTTAGAACACACACTCCTGTTCGTCCTACAATGACTTCCACAGTGCATTGTGTTGTACTTTTCAAAATCAAGCATAGCAACATAAATAGAGAATGTCGTTACCCATGCAGAGGACTGTATTTTCTTTGCTCTCAGAATGTTTTTGCATGCACTTTAATTTTTCTTTTTGGTTTTAACTTTTTTCATATAAAAGACTTGGAAAATACACAAGAACACAGATGTAATACTATAACTGTCTGGGTGTCCTGTATTGAAACTGGCTAGTTCCTTTATTATAATAACGTTGACTTGTATACCTAATTAATTGAGAGACAGTCTGTGGTTCAGATATTGTAATCTCTAAATTGCTAGGCTACATCTTGAGGAGGAAAACTTCAGTATTAATCCTTTACTCTTGGACAGTGATGAGAGTGAAGTTACAGAAGGGAAAATTTTACCTCAGGAAAGGGAAGGATTTTCTAATATCCAGAGCTTTCCAATTTGGAAAAGGCCCTTATATCCGGGCAAGGAAGCTGGTGGCAGACACTGAGGGCTTTCAGCCATGGATGAGGGAATTCTCCCTCACAAGGCTGCCAGGTTCTCCCTAGCTCTCTTCCTCCAGCTGCTGAGCCCTGTAACAGAGCAGGCTCCGTTGCTGAAGTGGCCGATGTTCCTGCTTTCCAAGTAGGCGTTGTGCACGCGTGGAAGGAACAAATCTTAGCTCAGTTCCTTGAGGCTCCAGGATCTACGGGGCTGGATCCCTTGTCTGTGCCCTGTGCCTAACTTGCAGGGGATAGAGATCTGACACCTGAATGACCTCAGTGCTGCTCTGCTTACTTCATTAAGAGTGTCTTGCTTGGCAATTAAAAAGTGATAAACTCAGAATCATAGTTGGGTACATTCTGGTGCAAAATTTGAAAGAGGGGAAGAGTTCAGTGTGCAGGTGAGCACTGCCTGTGAAGCTCTGTTTGAGTGGTACAGCCGTCCAGGTGTGGAGAGACAGGTGAGGGTGAAGAGCTATGTTTCAACTTTAATCTTTTCTGGTTTTAATTGACAAGTGGCTTTTCATGTTGCAGAAAAAGCATGGTAAACATAGATTTCCTTCAAGTTCTAAACTAAGTACTTAGATGTTAGACTCTTTCCCTCCAAATTTTTTGTTTTCTCTGTTTTTTTCTCTGTGGATTTAGATCCACATGGTATTAAACATCCAGTTTTAAACTTGGACATTTGTCAGTCCATGAATGTTATGGTTTGCTTTAGGTGACTTTCAAATTGTGAATTGTGAAACACATGTTTAGCTTCCAGAAATAGTGGCCATTTCAGTAAATATGTGCATTAAAAAATAAGATAAAATGGTTTTTCTTTGCCTCTAATTCTTTCTCTGTATACACACCATCCAAATATAAATATTTCGTTTTTTTGTTATCTACTAATATTTATTGTTTGGAAATTACATAATGAAAAATTAGCAAGAAAAATGAAAGTTCAGGGTTTAAATCAGAACCAGGCTCACAATAAGAAATATGTTCAGGTTAAGATGATATTTGTTTTTTTTAAGTTGAAAAACAAGAGCAGTTATTTATGTAAATAGTGATCAAATTGTCTTTGTTGAAATAATGTGTCTAAGCTGTTCCCTACCTTTAAAAACTTTCTGTTTTAAAAACTAAAATGTTAACAGATGTTAATCTATTTACAAGACTTTCTCTTTATTCCTCTAGCATGTACTAACTTTCACAATGAGGTAACAATTTTACTTTCTGATTAACTACAGTATAGACCTTCTGCACTTAATCTGTTGGGCTCTGTATGTACTTGGGCAGAAAGTATAATATATTGCATTTGGATTTTATGCTTAACAACCACTGATTTTGAAAGATTCATGCATCAGTATGACAACATGAAAATGGCAAAAGATTAACCCTTTCTAATCTTAAGTTTTCATTGCCTTATATTGCTTCCATGTTCCTAAATAAGTACTAGAATACTCCTAGTTGAATAATTAGAAAGAAAACATCACAGTGTGGGAAGAATATAATCACATGCTTTCTGAAGTTGGATGTTACTGTTTTGGGGTCTTCCTCAAGTCCTTTCCTATATTTTAAGTTGAAATTATAATTATTGATCTTATATATGTCCCATCAATTCAAGCTTTTAGCACCCCTGTTAAGGTCCTGAGCTCATTCTCCATATGGCTCATGTGTAGTATTTGTGGATATATGGTATCCTGTATAGTATTTGTGCTCATTGACCACTTCCTGAAAAACAAAAGCGTTGCCCTAGTGAGCATAAATTAGTTATATCCTACTGAAATTCTGGGTCAGTACATGAAATTAGGAAACAAAAAATCACCCAGCAGAGACCATCTCACACAATATGCTGCACCTCAGTATGTATCTGTACCCACAAAACCTCACACCCCAAAGCCCTGAATGGATCCCAGGGTTTCCTCTGGAATCGCTTTATCCTTGTCCTGGGAAGCCTGACCTGGCAGAGGTTTCAGCCATGCTGAAATATAGCCTGCTGAATATAGCTCAGTGGGAAGGTAGATATGACCTAATTGAGCAGAAGAATAGGGATGCAGAAGTAATTGATGGTTCTTTGAGCAGATTGTTGTATTTAGCAAGCAGTTTTCTGCCAGTGCCCTCATTTCTGTTTTTTGGGTCGTCCTTGAGAGTCTTTACCCAAAATCAGGTGGTCTTGACAGTCAATTTCAGAAGAACATCTCATCCTAAAAAAAGCTAAATAAATTATTCAGATTTACTGATATTGATGACAGGCTGATTTAAACATCTTCTCTCTATATGATTTTAATATTTTAATGTGACTCTTTCAAAGGAGAACCAAAAATACTTTTCCTGAAACACCTGAATCTGTACTTTAAAATATTTTTGAATGAAGTGTTTTTGATAGATGCACTGCTGAGTGTGAAGATTGGGACCGGACCCTACAAGATGTACAGTCAAAGTGCACCCTGAAGTGAGATCCAAAATGTGTCCACCATATTGTGCTTAGACTAAGCTCTGCTTTAGGCAGTTCTTTCACAGACTAGTGTCTATGCAGTCAGACTCTTCTTTCTTGGTATCTATTCCACTAAGAACCTCTGCCCAGCCCTTTCTCTCAGCCCTGGGTGGAAAGAGGATCATTCAACTTTGCCCTTCCTCCTGTTTTTAACATGCATGTGCACATACACACTTACAGGTTCCTCTATAATCTTGGAACTGAACTTCAAAAGGACTCCTAATTATTTCTTCCACCTATAGTCTCCCTCTGTTGCAGTCCATTTTGCTGTAGGCTATAAGATGTATCACAACACTCTTATGCTCAAAAATCTTTGGTGTTCCTTTCCTCTTTCTAAATCTGCACTGTTATTACTGGCTGATACATTTGGTCATTTTATATCTGCCACAGAATCTGAAAGCTAACTCGGAGGTTCTTTGAATCTGATCTGAGTTCCCTGCTGTGCCTCCCTGAGAAGTTATTTTCTCCTCTTACTGCTGAAGACTGTTCCATGATGTGGAACATACTGTTTATTCATGCAGCCAAGACTTTTAGAAAATTTTTCCTGATAGTAAGTCCAGTAAAACTATAACTAGTTCTATAACCACTTTTCTTGGCTCATCCTCAACCTGGAAACCTTTGAGTCATGACTGTTTTATAGATTTCATAGGTCTTCGTTATTTAGGTATGGCAAAGTCATTTAACCAGGAAACCATTGCCATTGAAAAGATAATTTATTATACTCATAGTTCCCAAAAGGAAGAGACAAGGCATGCCATGGATGGGTACCTGGGGAAGAAGGAGGCAGAGGAAGTGAAGAGCAACAGGACACAAGTTCTTTTGTGTGGTTTTCTGGAGAAGGTGTGGATGAGACCAGGCAAGCAGGCCAGGCAAGGTTAGGATTGGCTGGTGTGAATAATTTCAGTGGACTCATAGGTATATGGATTACCCTAACTGTACAATATCTGGCCCTGGGATGATGAAGGCAGATGAATGGTGACCTAGAATGTGGAAGTCCACCCCACAAAGAAAGATACTTGAGGTGTGGGCTCTAGATTGGTTTATAAATGAACATATATGTTCATATGTAATACATATGGTCATAGGCCAATGCTTATCTATCTCTAGAAATTAGCTGGCTCTACAAGGGTAGTCCCTGCAGGGTCAGGAAAACCCCAAGATGTCAAAGCAGGAAAATTACAGAATATAAAGACAGGGTAAATACAACGACTTCACCCTTACACCCTTACAATCCCATCTACTTACAAATGCCGTGTAACCTTGGATGAGAGACTCAGGTTCTTCACCTGTAACATGAAGAATCTCTACATTGAAGATGAAAGCAGGGCCAAGAGTCCACTATTCCTTCTTTACGAGGATGAAGCCTCCTAACAGTTCCTATTACCCCCATTCCCAGGACTTTTGGTTCCTATTCCCAGCAAGAAGGCACACAGCGCTCTCTCCCTAACCAACACCAGAAAAGGGACTTAGAAGGCCACCCAGTCACTACACTTTTATCTCTTTCGAATGTGGACTTTTCTGCCTACACTTATATTCCTAACCCTTTAAGCCAGTGGGCTATTTGGGGTGTAATCATTGATCTTGCCTGTCTAATATCTTTTGAGTTCTTGGTCTGAGTCAAATGATTATTTGGGGTAGAAGATTTGTCTGTGATCCATTTGGCAAGTCACATTTAATAACACGTCTGTGAAGGAGAACCAAAAAAACTGTCAACTTCCATGTGTAAGACAAAACACGGCATACCTTTTGTACTGCATTTTAGAGAAATCTCTGTTTTATGTTGCCGAATTATTAAATGAATTGGCATTGAAAGAGTGTAGAACTCTTGTTTTTCAAGCAAGTGAAAAATAAAATCCCTTTATTAACATTGATGCCAGCACATGAGCTGTAAAGGTTAGAAAGCTAAATGTTACTCCATTTGGCACAAATTAAATACCATTCTGTAAACTTCAAGTGTGCAGAAAATATTATAGTTTTGTGTTCATTTATGGGGAAAAAAATCACAAGAACCAGTACTTTGTGGCTCAGAATAGTCAAACTTTTTTTCCTCCTTCCATGAAGCAGAAATATTTGTAATGTTGTGAGAAATTTTAAATGTCTTAGAAAACCTCTTCAGATTGGAGTTCATAAATACTGTTGTTAATCTGAACATCATAAGGTTTTGTGACATGTAGGAATAAGCCTAGTTTACATTGCTGTCTCATTAATACAGAATTTATTCAAACAAATGAGAAAAGCAGAAATGGTATTTTACTTAAATAAATGCACACTTGAAAATGTACAATGAATAGCAGCTAGCAACTTAATGAGCATTTAATTTCACTCATCACTTATTGCTTGTGATGACCTAAATGTGGTTTTTCAACTCTGAAGCTCTAAAAGAGAACTAAAATGAACAGTATTTTTAAAACAAACAGAACAAACATTAAAGCCTGAAGTGAAAACCCCTCAGACTGGCTGGTGGACTCAACTGAGGCCGCGTGACTTCTGGAAACCTGAAATCAAAACCCAGAAGATATGACCAGAAATGTGTGTTCTGGTTTTTCTCCACAGTCATCAGTTTTTACTTCAAAGACTCGCGAGTGTCCTCTGCTATTCAAATGGTTTCAGAAATAAGGAAAATTTTAATAATGCGATCACAGTAGCTTGTTAATATTTTTATTTCTTTGAAAAGATAAGCACATATGTATGATTTATGTAATCACTGCATTGACTAAACTGCAGCTGTTTCCAGATCTTTATCTTTCTTTCATAATTTTTCAAGTATCAGAGACCCTCAGACACTGATGCCATTCACAGCCTTCCAGCAAGCCACTTGAGTTTGCCATTTTGCTCCTTTCTTTAATTCTGAAAGTAATGAATGAGTCAACTTCCTCACTGCTAGCGCCCTCTTAGCACTTTTTAACTGATCTCTTCCTAGAGAGAAAAAAAGACTTGCTAAACACTGTCGTCATTATCAACATCTGAAAACTGCACATTCAAAATAAATGCTGTTTAACTTTGTTCTTGACGTAGCCCTACACAGAAACTATTAAAATGCATATCCATGGATGTAAGAAATCTGGAAGTGCACACAGAATTTTTCCTCCAGTGGTTCCCTTGGCAACCATTCCACTAGCATCTTCCAACAAATATTTAAAATTTGGCAAAGGTGTGTATGTTAATTTTATCGACATGCTTAATATTGCTCATTAAGTTCACAGTTCCCAGATCCTTTCAAATTCTCTTAAGAGGAATTTGTGCCTTTGTGAAAAAGTTTAAAAGCAGCAAAACAGAAGTCATTGAAAGTGGTTTCTTATAGTGAGTTCCTTACAAACACATGTGGTCCTCTCGTCACTATAGGGTTGCATTCTCATAATCCTTTTGAATAATTGTGAAGGATGCTGTGTGAAGCTTCCTTTTTCATTGTGATTCATTGTGAATCTATTATATTTACTTTTCCTTGTTACAGTTGTACTATACTATCTCTTACCTGACTAAAATTAGGGTATTACTTGATGTGTGTATTGATTTCTTCAAAGTTGGAACCATGGCAATTTAAGTTATATTTAGCAGCACTTTGGAGTGAGATAACTGCTTTAATTCTTATCTTTCTGAACTGTTAAATCATTCTTTGATTTAAATGGGTTTCAATTTTGGGGGAAACATTTCCCTCAGGGTAAGTAATCATATGTTCCTGTGCACTTTAAATCTAATCTGAGCAATTCCTGCTACCACATAGGGAGCACTGGGATCATATCATCTTAGTCAGCTTCAGATAATGTTAGGTGAGATCATACAACATTCTGTCATTAATTTTGCTTGAAAACAAACATGTGGCTACACCTGTAAATTATACAGTTGAATCAGGTCTATCTAAGTTTTTAGATTACCCTGGGGATGTTGTCTAAATAACCCTTGATTACTTGCAAAAATATAGCATCTTATACTCATTTTTCTAGTATGCCTGCATATTGGAACCAGCCTCAGAAAGCCTATCTTGTACTGGGTGCAAGAACAGAAAATGAATTCTGATATTTTACTAGTGAATGTATAGATTGAAGAGAAATCCTTAGCCAAGATGTTGTCAGAGCCTGATGGTATTTGAATATTACCTTTCCTCTATCCATTCTCAAATGTCTAAAGTGAGGGGAAGAAGGCATCTTGTCACATAAAAAGAGCAGGATGTCAGTGTCACACATGACATACATGTATATGTCAGCTTGCATTCTGTGTGTATATAGCTGTAATTCTGTAATTTCAGAATTTCCTTAATTGCTGTACTTCTGTAAATGCTTATGATATATTGGCAAGTCACTGATGTTGGTTAAGAAACATGATTTACACAATGATTGTCAGTGACATACTTGTACAAATGTCTTGTTGGAGCAGGGCATGGGGAGGAATTCACTGATGCCCGAAGATGTACTGGAAGTCCTGGCAAGGCAGAAGTTTATATACAGGAATGACAGAAAGACCTGGGGTTGAGGGGAGAGAATACATTGAATGCCAGGCCTGTTAAGAGTACCATGGGGAAAAATTCAACACAGGCCCCCTTATCCTCACCCCAGGGGAGTTAGGGGGCAGACAGCAGGAGCTGCTCATAAGCTGCACCCCTTGGCTGCCTGCATAGATCACTTCTGCTTACTCTAAACTAGAACTGAAACTGCTGGGCCTACCACTTAGCCCTCTTTACTCAAGACTCAGAGTACAGGTCACTTTTCAGAGATTATAGAACACAGACAGGGTTAAAATGGGATTCTAACTTACCAGCTTGTAATAGCAAGCTTATCTCATATATGTGTTTTTGCAAATGAGCAGAGAGTCAATTGGACATGCAGAGATCTTTGTCCTCCACTGAAAATTACAGGATACATTGCAAGGAAAACTTCACAGGTGTGGGAATTCTGTGTCAGATACCGCAAATTAAGAGAGGTTCCAGGACAACTGTCAGGACAATCAAGAGCAAAAAGGTATCTAAATAGCAAAATGGGTGCAGAGGGACATTAAGGGAGCTTGGAGGGGCTGTGTCCAGCGCCTTTTTCTTTCTGAAATATTCCCATATTTGTCCTTTTTCTTCTTGGTAACAAAACAGAAACCATGTTCTTTGCAGAACAACAAACTGAGTATTATTTTTAGAAATATACACACAAAGTGTGTATTAGCCTTAGTACACAAAGAGGTTGGATGTAAATCCTAGAATGTATAAGTTGTAGCATATCTTTATTGAGCTATATGCTATCTGTAATATGTAATATTTATTATATATAACATTCACATATGATATAATGTATATGAATTACTATTTACTATAGTATTTATTACCTATTATAAATTGGTGCATAATATAGTTACATAATTAATATATGGTATATAATATATACATACATATTACATATTAGATAATACTAAATGCAGAATTTTTAGAATATATTATTTGATTGAAGGACTATTTTGAGGAGAAAAGAAAATTAAATATAAGGCCACATATACATTATGTGACACTAGAGAAAATAAATTACAAGAAAAGTCTACTATATCAAATTGCATTCTAATGTTGACAAAGTACAAAATGAAATAAATATTTCATGTTTATAAACAAACTAAATGAATGAAAATTTCCCTTTAGCCAGTTGAAGATTCTAGGATGTGTGTTTAATAGTCTTATGAAGACATGGAAATTCTGTGGCTATACTGACGTGAGATTTTAGTACTGTGAAGCATGGTACACAACCTCTTAACGCAAAGGTCTGGTAACATTTCAAAAATAGAATCATATTTAGAAAATATTTTTAAATAAGAAAGTCATTTCCTATTGTTTTACAATAAGATGAAACGCTGTAGCGACTTCCCTGAATTTGGGGTAAAGAATGCCAACTGGTGTGCTAGAGCTGCAATAGAGTGACTTCCTTTTCCACTGTTTCCCCTGGTCTGAGGAAGCTCCAGGCAACTTGAAGTTAAAAGCCTTTGTTCGCTGCTCTGGTGGCGTGACCTTTCTTTCTGTAGTGCTCTATGACCATCCTAGCAAACACTGAATTTCCAACTAGGTCAGCCATTGGTTAGGCCAGCAGTTCTACTAAACACCAAAAGGAAAGTAATAATTAAAATCACAGAGCAGAGGCCAATTTGAGGGAACATTAAGTGATCAAAGGAAGCAAAAAGCTTCACAGGAACAAAAAGATAAGGCATCCACAAACTTCACTTTCTCTTCCAAGACACAGGCAGAGGCTGTTAGAACATAAGTGAAGTGGCAGTGAGCAACTGTCCAAAGAGCAAGTTCAGGTTGTTCTTTAAGCTCTATCCCCAGTTCTTTGAGCTATGTTCCCACAGAGGACATCATTCTCTAGAGGGAGACATGTTATCATGTGATTATAAGAGAGACTGAGAATGCTGGTGATGGAGTTTGGATGAGAAGTTAAAAAAAGAAATGTGTTATTTGTGGGAAAATAATCGCAGGTATGAATTATCATTTGAAGATGATGACGAAGAAGGGAAACAAGGCATGTTTTGCACTTGGCCTTTTGGTGTTCGCAGGCACTTTTGTGAAGTATTGGTTGAGGGTTCTTCTGTGAGCCTTTGAAGTATGTACTGTCCTTCCATATGTGCCTGCCATTATGTTTGCTCCCAACTTGCTACTTAGTGACATCCTCTCTCAAGCCAACAATTTGAAACCCTGTTGTTGCATTTAATTCTAAATCTGTGGCAGATAGAAAGGAAATGACTAAAAGATAATGTCAGACTGAAAGATGGTTTTTCGTTTTCTACCCACAAACCAGATGCTCCACTTAAAAGAGTCTCATCTGTGCCCACTGAGCCAAATTCTTTGTGTTTGCCAAAAGCAAAGGAGCTCTGAATCATGGTGAAGGAAGAATTCCTAAATGCTTGTGTCTTCTTTCTTGATTCTGCCATTGACTGATGGAAATCAAGAAGAATGCTCTAGAGGCAGTGACTGAATTTCTAGTCATGAAATCATTTGCTGAGTAAGTGTGGAGCACACAGTCCTGGGATCCACCCCCTCCACGCCCACCCACTATGAACAGGCAAAATTGGAACCTCTGGAGAGAACTGTGTCAGAATTCTCTTCAGAGAATATCAACATTGATAAGGTATATACATACATATATGTGGGTGTGCATGTAGAAAGAGAGTCATTATAAGGAATTGGCTACATGATGGTGAAGGCTAACTAGTTCCAAGAACTTCAGGATGAGCTGGTAACTTGGAAACCCTAAAGAGTGAGTGGAACAACTCTAGTCCAAAAGCTGGCAAGCTCGAAATCAAGGAAGAGTCTATTTCAGTTCAACTCTGAAATCAGGAAAATGCCAGTATCTCAGTTGAAAGACTGTTAGGCAGGAGGATGTCTCCCTTGCCCAGGGGAGGATCAGCTTTTTTGTTCTGTTTAAGTCTTCAAGTGATTGGATGAGACCCACCAACCTTAGGGAGGACAAGCCTGCCTTACTCAGTCTACTAATTTAAATGTTAATCTCACCCCAAAACATCCTCACAGAAACCTCCAGATATGGATGCATGGTGGTCTGAGAAGGTTGACACATAGAATTAACCATCATAGGTATTGAAAAGAAAGACCAAAGTATGGGAGGAAAATTAAGTGGGTCCATTTTAAGGGTTGTCAATGGTCCTCAGTCATAGACTGTCACACAGGCCAGTACAGAGCCTGCAGAGGGCCAACTCCACAGCCCACACTGACTGGTTTCACTTGAAAAGTCATTTCTGAAAGCTTCTGATAGCCCCCAGAACTTCTGTGAGGATGAGGCTGACAACCAGAATAGTGCGCAAAGCCACATGATGCACATGAGCCAAGGCCACACTTCTGCTCTCCTGGATTGAGGCAGGCAGCTTGCACTGCTGCCCCCAAACCAGATGCCTCCTCCCTGGTTCCTGTGATCAAAAAAAGTACCTGCTTCTTTATGTTTTCTCTCTAAATCAAAATTCAGCGTGAGAGCATCCTATTAACAAAGCCAAAATCATAGCCAACAGAAAGGTTAGGAAAAAAGCTTCTGGCTTTTGCCTTATACTGAACATATGATGTGGGAATGTACTCAAGTGGAGGAAGAATACTGAGGTCACACTTAACCACACACTACACTTATCCATCTTGTCGCTGCTTCAGTTGTCATCTCTTCCAGAGAGCGTTCCCCATAAACTCAATGAGTCACATCCAGGGCCAGTATGCTCCCAGCATAGACCCACGTAGCCAGAACCCATTCCATTCAAGTCAATCATGTGACCTCTAGGACCCCTGACTGGCCTCTGTGGATACTTTCAGATTGTTTTCCTTTGTTTCTGGTTTTGTTTTCAAACTCCAGACTTCATTAGCTCTTCTATATTATTTACTATGTCTTACCCAGTTTCATTCTTTCTGATTTCTGCCACATGGGTTGGTCTTACCTAACTCCAGCTTGCTTGAAACTGTAAATTTCTTAGAAATAGGAGCCATAAATTTTTTCTCCTTTTTAATCTCCCACAGTACCTACCTAGTATCATACTTATAGTATATGTTTAGTATGAACAGTAAATATTTTCTGATTATGTGCAATAAATTATTCATTGAATTCATATCAGATGAATTTTAATAATATGAATAATAAATCTAAATGATGTTACAGGGATATTGAGACCATAGTACATTGAACAAATATATATGTGATAGAAATTTTTCTATGTGCTTGGGATATATGAATGAAAAAGGACAAGGAAAAATGACATAACTCTCAAAACTTACCTCCTATTAGAGTCAGAGTCAGACAGTTCATAAACATATAAATGATGACCACACTAGAAGTGTGAAATGTGATGCATAAAATAAAAAGCAGAGCAGAATGATACCAGAAGTGCTGTGTGGGGACATACTGACATCTTAGAAGTTTCAGAATTTTAATAAGGTTTTCAGATAAAGAAAATTGAATATTTGCTAGATACGAAATTGTATAGAGTTTTTGCCTTTTTTTAAAACCTTGTATATGTTTTTACTTTTTTAACATGCTTGGAATGCTGGCAGATCTTACAGATCTTACATGTAGTCTTTTAGTCTGCTTTGACCTTAAGCAAGATTTCAAAGCAAAATTTTCTGATTACAAACCCAGGGTTTTTCAGAGTTAATTAATATTTAGGTATTTTTAGTATTACTATAACATCCTTATCGAGTTTTTTTTTTATATAGCATACTTTCATAAGTGGAAAAAGACAAATATAATGATATTTGTAAGTTTCTATTGAAATAGAATGATACAAAAATTTCTGGAAATGCATTTTGATGACTTTTTTTTAAAGCCCTTAGCTGTTGGAAACTGAAATATCTATGGAGAAATAATGTGACCTGATATCCCAGATATCATCTGGGATTTGTTCCAGAATTTTCCAGCCGAAAACAAAAAATAAAGAAAGGAAAGAATAGAAAGAAGGTGGGGGGGGGTGAGTAGTGGGAGAGTAGGTAACAGGAAAAGTGGAATATTGATCACTGCAACTTGTTTTGCAGGCTTAGTTCTCATACTGTGCTTTTTTTTAATGTGTTGCAAATTTTCCATGATGAAAGTCTTTTAAAGTAATACTGCAATTATCATTCAGGAGGTGACTTTTAAAGCAGATTGAAGGAGGTGAGGGGGAGAGCTATGTAGGTTTGAATGTGCAGAGGTTGGGTAGTGTGACAAAGAAATAGTAAACATGAAGCATGTTGGCAGAACGCTGACTTCCTGGGGTCCCTGAGTGGGGTGAGATATAGGAATAGGCCAGAAAGTAATTTGATTGGGAGTTAAGTCACTGTAGGGACTTCATGTGAAGGTCAAGTCCACCCCTGAGAGCTATAAAGACACCGCTGCAGACTTGGGCTCAGATGTGTTTTTCTTGGGAATTCAATGAACCATTTAAACATCCTGCATGTTCTTACTCAGATTCTAAAATGAGAATCTGTAATACATATTATCCTTACTGTTCAATAGCACTTCCTGTGATCATGAAAATGTTCTCTGTCTACTGCCCCGTATGAGAGATGTTAGCCAAATGTGGTTGTTGAGTGCTTGAAAGGTGTCTAGTATAACCATGGACTTCAGTTTCTAATTTAATTGTATCTTAATTAATTTGAACTTGAATTTAGAGGCTCATGATAAATAATCTAAAAGGCAAACAAAGAGAGTGCCATCTAGAGTCTGGGTAAGAACCAAAGAGTTGGGAGGGTCCATTCCAGTCCTGCCCTGGACAGGTTTGGGCATGTCCACCCCCAGGAGACCACTCAGAATTGAAAACCAACCAATCACAGCTTCTTAAGTCTTTCCACACTTAAGAACCCACTGACTAAAGACCACCTCATTTGTATGAAGCATGAGTGAGTGTAGACTATCCTGCCTGGTGATTATGAGCACTCAGCACCCCAGAGAGGCAGCACACAGCCCAGTGGTTTTTGAGTCTGTGTCCTCTAGGCTGTAGTTCCAAAGTCTCAAACATTATTTCTTTGCTACAACTTGACCATGTTTGAATTTCTCAGTCTGCATCCATCTGTGCCTGATGGCTACCATGTTGGAATATGGTTCCCTCTTTCCAGCAGATCCTTCCCCTCTGGTTTTTATTTAGTTTAAGCAACCAGGTCAGTCTCACCTTCAAGCATATGCACCTTTGCTTGGCTGATTCCTGTGTATCTTTCATGCCTGAGCTGTAGTGACATCTTCTCCCCTGGAAGAAGGCTTTTCACTCTCATGGCACTTGACTTTCCTTTGAGGCACTTCTCCCAATGCATAATTTACACTTTAGTACTTAGCGAATACCTGAAGCCAAACACTCCTCAACGTTGGAATCTGATCACCATTGTCTATCCACATAGTCTTCCTATAATAAATACTGACTGAAGTGAACATAGGGAAGGAGTCTTGTCAATGGATACGGTTTGGGGAGGATCAAGATGAAGGACCACAGACTCAGTCTGGGGAAAGGTAGTCAGTTGGGGAGTTGTTTCCACCCCCCAAAAAACCCTTATGTTGGGATTTTAAAGGATGAGGAGGAATGAGCGATATGAAAATAAGTTGTAAAAAGCTATTTCCTACAAAAATGTGAAGCAACAATGGGAGGAAGGAATGGAAAAGTATGGGACAATTTAGGGGTCTGTGGGAAGCACGTGGGGATTAGGTAGGGACTGAAAGTGGAGGACAGAGGTTGTGTTTGAAATGGATCCTATAGGTCAGAAGTTGCCAGGGGGGTGGTTTGTTTGTTTCTTTTAAGAGCCAAAAGTACATAGCTCAGTCTCTCTCTGAATTCTGCAATGTAAAATCCGCCTTACACAATATATAGACAACTAGATGTGACAGTGTTCCGAGGAGGCTTTGTTTGTGAATGCTGAAATTTGTAATCCAGATAGCTTTCATGTGGCATACCATTTAAAAATCAACACAGCTCTCCTTAGCTCATGTACCCTATGAGAAAAGTAAGCTTGTCATACATGGCCCTTGGTAGTGGCGAGCCCCTGCTATGCGGGGAATGAAGTCACTGAAGAAGCTGAAAGGGGGCAGAAGGTGGGCAGACCAGATTTCCCATGGCTGTTTCCCCTGCCTTCAGTGAGATTTTGGTGGGCCTGTCCATGGTAAATTTGATTAAACTGAGCAACAATCTGGGTGTAGATGGTGAGGGCCTGAACCAGAGCATTTTAACAAGGATGCAAGAGCAAGGCCTGAGTGAGGACGTATTTTGGATCAGCTGAACTCAGTGATGGATATGCAGGGTAGGGAGTAAAAGAATGATGTCCCAACTTTGGTTTCAGTAATCTTCTCCACAGGATCCTTATGTTCTCACTCACCAAAAAAAGAAACAGCACATCCTAATGCATACTTAATTCTGGGACCATTTGTAGGTTGTATCTTTAATCTGCAAAATAGGAGTATTATTAGTAAATAGTGCCATACCTGATTCTAAGATTCTAGCCCATTTGTCATTTGTTTGCTGGTGAATGGATTACCTAATTCTGTTACTTTATAAAAATGATAACCCCAGTGGGAAATTCCTTTAACTTTTGTTCAGTTTTGCAGTGAGCCTAAAGCTGTTCTTTAAAAACAAAGAAGCAAGCAAAAAAGCAGCTCTTCTGCCTACCTGTGACCATCCAGGTGTCTCTCTATTTCTTTCTCCTTTTTCTAATAAGTCTGTGCTTTTAAATTGTAAATAAAAATTCCAACTCTTTTAAAAAATGTACTATATCTAGAGCTACTAAACTGGAGGCCTCTCCATGAGTCAGTGTCACATGACTGAAGCAACTCGCAAAATTAAAATTTATTGCTACCCAGTCATCTGCAATAATTGACATGTTTTCTTACTATCACACCTAAAGAAGTAGTTTAACAATCGCTCCAAAGTATACAATTGCAGACCATAAACATGACTTCCTGTGTTAGAAATGTTCAAGTAATAAAGCCTAAACCTTTTGAGTGTAGTAGACCTCCTGTAGGATTTTCCAAATCTCAGCTGCTTTCCTCTTCACAGTGAACAGTGAAGAGGGAGTAAAAATCTTGTAATTCTGATTGTTAGTAAATGTTGCATTACCATAAGATTGCATAACTCATCAATGCAACCCTACAAAGCCTCCTTCCCACTTGCCCTGTTCTAGAGGATGTCTGCTATGTGAATATTAATAAAAACTGAATTCATTTGTATAGAACTTTGAATAGGACTAAGATGATCTAGTTACATAAGAAAATGTGTCTATGCCCTGCAAATCTGTGTTGATACTACTGATAAGATGGGAGGAAGTTGACTAAATATATTTTGTAATATCATATCCTTGATTTTCATGACATTGCTTTTCTCCCTCGTTTGGCATTAGGAGTTTCCTCTAATATGAAATAACCAGATTCTGTTTTTATAGTATAGTTTTTCTGTCTATAAGATTTTGAGAGAATTTTTTATTTTCTGCAAATCTGTAATATCTAGGTCTAGGGTTCTTTAGCTATCCTCTTTGATCATCTAATTCAATAAATGTATTAAGTCAGAATATTAAAAAGTAGATGAGAAAATGACTAACAGTATTTACAGTATTGAAACATAACCTTAGTGTTACAAGCTAGTTGGTGAGTTATCAAGAACTAGTGTGATAGAGGAGGACCACCATTTCTCAATGTGGTAGTCCTAAAGAAGAATTTAACATAGAAAATTAATTTCCCTATAGGCAAGATGTTTCATGCCTCCACTTTTGTTTCACCGTTTCCCCACCTCTGCTATCTTTTGGGTGCCTGTTCTTGCAGTCTTGGACTCCATGACCCAATACTTTCAGCCCTTGGAGTCACAAAATGTTGAGAGCTTGGTCTATGGTCACTGCCAGGCATTAGCCTGCATGTTCCCATGTGCGGAGAGATGTGTCATTGTTATCCTCTGTAAGTAGCTGAGGAAACTAAGGCCTGGAGAGGATAGCACCTTGCCCAAGGCCACCTACCTGGAATTCAGTGGAGCTGAAATTCAAACCTAGGGTGTGAGTCACAGCAGAACTCTACAGTGTATACCAAAGGAGGTCACATGACTTCTCCCTCACTGCAATGCCACTCTCTCAGCTGAGCTGGATTGCAAAAGTTCTGTTCTGTAAACACGAGCTTCTCTGATCATGTTCTTTGCTGTTTCTAGCCCCGCCTCCCTATTCCAAGTCCCCATTAGGCTTTCAGATCTGAGGGAACTCAAAATATATGGCAAGTAGCACCCAGGAGTTGGCTCACAGCACTGGGCACAGTCTACTCTCTTCACCCCTGAGTAAAAGTGGTTTCTTATAGAAGCAGAATATACTTCTGATTGTCTGGAATATGGTTCTGGAAGGAGTATGGTGGACTTCGGTGGACTTCCACCATGATGTGGGAGTCTGGTCCATCATCATCTCTTCCAGATTAGCGAAGAGACTTTTAATGACATGCTCAATCTCCAAACTTGCCTCTCCCAATCTGTTCTGTAAGCAGTGCCAGGGGTTCTATAACAAATTTGACTTGATTGCCTGCTTAAATCCTTTGTGACATCCATTTTCCATTAGGATAAAGAACGATCCTTTGAAGTCACTTTAAAGTTCAGAGTGGTATTGCTGCTCCAGCCTTCTTCTGATGTCTCCAGCCTCCTATCCCTCCTAGTCTCTCTCCTCCTTGTAGAACCCATTTGCATTTCTCCAGTGAACATGGCTTTCTTACCCCTGAGCCTTTGCAGATGCTGCTCCATCACTGCCCCCTTGGTGCCTGCAACCAGTATCCCTACATGTCACTTGTCTGCTTACTTTTCTTCACTGCTACAGTTATGCGCACACGCAGTTCTAGGTGCTGAGTAACATGTCAGCAAACAGCTCTTGCCTGAATAAATGAAAATTATCTATTCCACTGTAATTGTTTAACATTCATTTTAACCTCTGTAGTTTCCAAATTCGTGATTTTTGTGCCAATCACAGAATTTCAACTATCTTTTCAGATGTTTACTTTTTTTTCTTCTTGCCCTCTCTTCTTTACTCTTTGGCTCCTCCCTTTTAAAGATATTTTGGTCCTGTTTTTTTGGTCTAATTTTCATGGCCACAGCAAAACTATCCTGGGTGGCCCATTTCTATTAGTACTCTTGAAGAACTTGACTGCAAATATTTGAGCCAACAGGGTTCTTTGGTGCAGCCTGAGCCTTGTATGGGAGGGTAAGAGAGCATTATGTTTGTTGCTTGGTGTCTTAAAGGAAAAAAATTTTTCTTTCCATAGTTGTTATGAATGGGAAGGAGCAAAGAGGAAAAAACCTTTTGAACAGAAATCATGCAAAGCAAAAGGGATCTCTAAGAAAAGATTTTCCCTGGTTAAAATGTTTCTTATTTTGTTTGTAGGTCAAGATTTCTTTAACATCCCACTTCTACTCGCTATCACAGTTACAACAGAATCACTGTTAAAGTGGCCCCATTAATAACAGTAGTTCTGTGTTACTTTTTCCTTGTTCCAGAGGTTACGCTGAAGGTTCACATTAGTGACGCCAGCACACATCAGCCTGTCCCGGATGCTCTCATTGAGGTATTCACCAACCAGGTCTCCATCGCCTCTGGCACCACGGGGACAGATGGAGTTGCCTTCATCAAGTTCCAGTATAAGCTGGGCACTCAACTGATTGTCACCGCCACAAAGCATGCCTACGTACCAAACTCAGCCCCGTGGAAGCCCATCCGATTACCTGGTAAGGAGGGTTTCACCTTTCTTGTAAATAGAGTCAGTCAGACTCAGAGGCAATTGTGAAAGTGTAAGACAGCAAAATATTTGTTTATTATATTACATTTTGGGGCCTCATAGGAGAAAGGATGATGGGGCCAAAGTATAAGGCTTTTTTGGAATAAAATGGAACCAAAAGCCTTAGTCTGTATTCATTCCCCCGACATCCCATTCGTGTCTTAATGACTTTAAGTAGCAAGATGGGGTTTGGGTAGTGATTCAGAAGGAGCCTCCTTCCTGGGACCTGAGAGTAAGGCCATTAGAAAGTAAGCCCAAGACTCTTTTCTTCGCTTTATACCCTTTATACCCTTCTTACCTGTTGAGTATAAACATTCCTCTGAACCCACTCCTCCAGTAAGATTTGTCCACTTCTGGTCACCAGATGTGTGGGGGTTTTCCCACACATCAAGCAACTCACATACTTTCAGACCCCAGGGAGGTATCCTACGGTTGAACTCAACCCTGACACCCAAACCTGGATGTAGCGTTAGACCCCACAGTTAACGGCTAAGTTCATGAGTCTCCACTTGATCCCAATTCAGACACCAATCCCAAGTTCAAGTTGTCACCTGTGCTTCTGACTAACAGGCTGTAGGTCAAGAATTCCCATGATCCATCTTGGGGGGGGGGGTCCATTAATTTTCTAGAGCAGAAAACTGATTCTTATGACAGCAGATTATTTCAGAAGCTATTCAATGAGCAGCCAGGTGTGGAAGAGACACTTTGGGCAAGTTACAGTCTATGCTAGGCATATTTTCCCCTCCCTCCCCACAGCTTCACCTGCTCAGTTACCTGGGAGCTCTCTGTGTGCCATTTTTTAAATATTTATGGAGGCTTCATTACTTAGGTATGATTGATTAAATCATTAGTCTTTGATTGGTGATGCATTCAACCTCCAGTTCCACTTCCTCCTCTGTGGTTATTATGGGGTTGGAACTGAGAGTTTCAACCCTTGGTTTATGATTCCTTTCCCTTCCTGCCAGCCCCCAACCTCACGTTATCTAAGGGCTTTTCAATACAACACTGTTAAATAAATTCCCATTGAAAGGGACTTATTATGAATAACAAAAAACACCTTTATAACTCTTATCTCTTAGGAAATACCAAAGGTTTTAGGAGCTCTAAGTCGGAAACAGGGACCAAGACCAAATATATACTTATTATCATAAATCACAATATCACATTACCATTCACCTCTTCACAAAGGTCAGCATCTGATGTAGATTCAGTGTCCGGTGGCATAGGTGGGGACACTATATTGTGGCCCTCCTGTCCTGTGATCTCAGGCTCCAGCTTGTACCTGGACCATATTTATATGTGGGCACCAAAATGAGGTGAATGACAAGGCTGAGGCTGAGAGCCAGAGGTAGATGCTGCCAGGGGAGTGAGGAAGGACATAGTCTGGGTCCCAATCTGTGATTGGGCCCCTTTTGCTCCAGTGCCGTTTATAAAACAGAGCCAATACCTACAGTTGTTCGGATTAAAAATTAGTCAACATATGTCAGCTACCTTCTGGTGCCTAAAATATAGTAGCGGCTCCATAAGTATGTGGCACCAGTACCAGTGTTAGTGATAATCTCTGCCACAGCCACACTGTCCCTGCCACATCTGAGGACTCCTGGGAGGCAAGTGTGGCTGTAGCTGTCATTTAAAGTCCCCAGCATCTACTCTCATTTGCAAAATTCTTTTTAGTTCAATTTCCTTTTATTAAGTCCCTACTGTGTGCCAGGAACTACTCTGGACATTGTGAGAACAAATCTAGAAATATAGAACTTGCCTTAAGGGCGTTTGTAAGTTAGCTATGAAGTCAGTCATAGATGCCACCCTGGTTTAATTCAGAAAATGCTCAGAGATGTGTGTGTGTTTATGTACCTCTTGGATGCTATGAAAGGAATATTTAACCAGCTCCCAAGAGTGAGAGTGGGCTTCCTGAAGGGGATGAGAAGGGAGCTCAGTGTTGATTGTGAATGATATCAGTGTCCTGGAAATGTAAATATATACAGATTCAGGGACTCATCCATTGAGTCTGGCAAGGTTGACCCAGCAGTCTGCACTTTTGTCAAGCAAATCTCCTTTCTCCCCCATATGCCTATGAATAAAAGTACTCACCAGTTGGAGACAATTGCTTTGTGCACTATGGAAAGTGAATTTGCTACAGCTACACCTGAGGAGACCATGTAGGAAAATTTTAGAGAAAAGGAGCTAAACCTGAGTAACATTTGGCAGGCAAATCCAGGTGAGAAAAAGGAGAAAACACAAGAAATGTAAGTTGAGTCTCAGGTTGCCAGTTGGTGATAGAAGGACCAGAACAGATGAATAGTGGGGTGGGGAGACCCCATACACTACCTCCCTAAAGTTGCCTCTAGCACATTCAGTGTAGCCCCCTTCCCCTCTCCTCAGGCTTGGTGGGATGGGGTGCTGGTGGGGGTTGTACATAGGGGGTGGTGGTTTGAGTTCTTCACCCACATCCGGGCTTTATCCCATTCCTCCAGTGCCTGGCAACCACTAATCTCCTCTCTGTCTATGGGGTTTGACTTTTCTGGACACTGCAAATAAATGGAACCTACAGTATGGGACCTTTGGTAACTGGTGTCTTTCTATTCACATAATGGTTTCAAGGTTCTTCCACATAACTTGAATCAGTGCTTTATTCCTTTTTAATGGATGAACAATATTCCATTGTATGACATACCGCTTTTTTTAAATATGTTCATCGCTTGGTGGATATTGGTTTGTTTACATTTTGGGACTGTTACGAATATCATTCATGTGGACATTCTTGTAGAAGCTTTCGTATGCACAGGTGCTTTCACATCTTTTGGGGGAGGGGGGGTTGCCGGGTTGCATGATAACGGCTTAATATTTTGAGGAACTGGCAGGTTGTTTTCCTTCCACAGCATTTGTCACATTCTGCTTGCTATTCAGCTGTTTGCTGGGTTTTGAGTTCTTCCTCTAATGTAGCACACTTAAGAGTACAACCTCTGCCCCTGTTGGTCTGTTCCACCCGGGGCCTAGCACTGAGCCCAGCACATAGCGGCAGCTCTAAGTGAACTCCTGGGGGTATGTAAAAAGAGGTCATGGCCAAGGCTTGCTCACTGGTCCCTCTGCACTATTAAGAGTTAGCAGTGCTAAGTAACTGATATTCTTAGCACTTGATACTTCTGGTTTTTGATTTTTTTCCTCAAAAGACACTTTAGTGCTCTAGGCCTTCCTTTCCTCCTCTAAATTTAGAGACTCAGACTGGATAAAATCCCAGGGGCCTTAGAATTTGAGCCCACATAGCACAGTACGTGGTTGAGGACAGACTATAAGAATTCAAATCTTAGCTCCAGGACTTATCACCTGTGGGATCACAGGCCAGTTGATTTATTTGCTATAAATCTGTTTCCTTAACTCTTAAATGGACATGTTAATAATAACTCAATTTTATAGAGTTGTTTTGAGTTTTAAATAAATTTCTGAAAGTAAGCACTAAGAATATCATCTGATCTGTTAGTGAGGGTTCAGTAAGATTGGTGGTTATTCTTATTCCATAATACATTCACTTCCTCTTCCTTAAATTCACATTCTGCATGGAAATCTGTAGGGTTTATGAATTTCTTCACTTGAGGTACAGGTACAAGGCAAGAATTTTAAAATGGCACAAGTTCTGTGAGCATTTGATCTGAATGTTAGAATTCTCTCATTTCTGTTTTGTTTCCACAGTGTTTTCTTCACTGAGCCTTGGCCTACTCCCAGAACGATCTGCTACTCTCATGGTATATGAAGATGTTGTCCAAATAGTATCAGGATTCCAAGGTAGGTTTGATGTTTAAGTAGAAGAGAATGGAAACTCTGGCAGGTAACTGAAAGCTCAGGGCTGGCTTAGTCAGATGGGGATGGTGAAGAATGAACCCCTGTGCAGGGACTGGAGGTCTGCCTTCCCAGTAGGTGACCAGCACTTCTGAACTTACCTTGAATTGTCCATTGACTGTGATTCTTGTTTCCATTTGGTCCGGTCTTTGAATGTGTGAGAGAAAAGAGGAGTGCCATCACACCATTTCTACCATTTCTCTTCTGCCCCAAAAGAAAGAATATTTAGCTCATGAGGCCAGAACCAGGACTCTACGTGGTCCTCACTGACCAAGATGCTGGTCACTCTTGAAATTCCATAAGCATTTGAGTGACTAGAGTTTCAGTTTTGCATGATGAAAATTTTCTAGAGATCTGTTGCACAGCACTGTAACCATGCTCAACATTACGTAACTATACACTTAAAAATGACTAGTGTTGGCCAGGCATGGTGGCACATGCCTGTAAGTGGCAGCCTAGGAAGCCACGGTGGGGACCAGGGATCGCAGTTTGAGTCCTGCTCGGGGCAGCGTAGTGAGACCTAGTTCCAAAAATATGGCTGGGCATGATGGCACGCACCTGTAATCCCAGCTACCTGGGATGCTGAGTCTGGGGATTGCTTGAGTCTGTGGTACCCCGGGCAATGTGAGCCTGCAGTTCCATGGGCAAAAATAGCAAGACCTAGTCTCAAAAAAAAAAAAAAAAGACTAGTGTGGGTCATTTAATAATACATTTTTTGACCCAATAATAAAGATCTCTTCCCCTATAAAAATGAAAACCCGGTTCATTGACATTTCATTATGAACTTTCACTCTCTCATCTCCTAGTTTAGTTTGGCTTTTATACCTGTGTCATGTACTGTGATGTGACTCATCCTTTCTAACTTCTTTTGCACAGAAACTAATCTAGGAAGTTTGAGGAACTTCCTTTAGTTGGTATTGGGGTTAGAACTGGGAGTTAAGCTTGTAAGTTGGATTCATGTAGAGATGATTTTCTTCCATCTAAACCATGATCCTGAGAATATTTTCTGGCTGTTACTGTTTGATCAGAATTTTTTTTAACTTTAATTCTTTATTTTAATGGCACTTTGCACTAATCATTCTCTACCTAATCACATTTGTGTGGCATCTGCAAGTGAGATGAGCATCTTTCTTTTTTTTTATTGAGTGACTGAGGAAATATGCAAAGGTGAGCACACAGCCATGGCTCTCCTAAGATGTGTTTGACACAAACTTGAAGGGATTTGTATCTATTACAGCACTACTTACAATGGTCAAGTTTTGGAAACAACCTAAGTGCCCAACGACAGATAAGTGGGTTAAGAAGATATGGTATATATACACAATGGTGTATATATATATATATATATATATATATATATATATGCTACTGCGTATATATATATATACTGAGTATATGCTACTGAGTATATATATATACTCAGTATATATATATATATATATATATATATACACACTACTCAGCAATAAGAAAAAAATAGGTGAAATCTTGCCATTTGTGAAAATATGGATGGAACTGGAGGGGATTATACTAAGAAATAAATCAAAAGGGGGATGACAGATACTGGATTATTTCATTTATATGTGGAATACAGAGAAAAGAACAAAGAATTAGCCCAAAACCCTAGAAGTCTTATTGCAGAACTGAGGCTACCAGAAGGAGAAAGTGGGCATGAGGAACAAATTATGAGGGACCCAAGAGACTATGGTGGAGGAATATGAATACTTTCTCATTGGGTAAAGAGGATGACTTTAGACTTCTGAGTCATATAAGGCTGTTAAACAGTGCTGCCTGAATTAAAAAGAAAAACCCAATATTTTTAGTTTTTGAAAAGTGACATGCGTTTGAAGAGAAAATAACACTGACTCAGTTTGGGAGAGAAGACAGGAACAGGAATATGAATTTCTTTGTCATCTGCACAGTGAAAACCTTATGCCATAATCTTTTTTTCCCTGTCTCAGAGAGAACAGAACTGGACCTGGGTTTCCAGCATCTTTTCACATTAGAACCACATGCTGCGTAAGACCATTGGCCTTAGCACCTCCAATTTCTCTTTAATTAGCTTTTCTATTACTGTTTCATGACTAAAAGATAATGGGGTTTTCCCCCAGTTTTACTGAGATATAATCACCATAGATATGCAGCATGATTTCATGCATGAATGAACTAAATGAGGCCCACAACCAGCCTCGTCAGCATCCACCACCTCAATTGGTTATCATTCTTTTCTTACGTAAAAAAAACTGACACCTGCTCTTAGCAGCCTTCAAATATGCGGTGCAGTGTTGTTGACTGTAATTACATGCTGTACATTGTATCCCCAGGATTTATTCATCTTGGAACTAGAAGCTTTACCTTCTAGCCCCTCCCTTCACCCATTTTGCCCACCTTCCACCCTCACCTATCCCCTGCCTCCAGCAACTACTAATATTTTCTGTTTCTAGGAGCTCGGGGTTTTTTTTTTTTCAAGCCTCTCTATATACATGAGATCATATACTGTTTGTTTCTCTCCATCTGACTTCACAACATACTGCCATGAAGGTTCGTCTATGTTGTCACAAATGGCAAGATTTCCTTCCTTTTTATGGTTGAATGGCATTCTCTGTGTGTGTGTGTGTGTGTGTGTGTGTGTGTGTGTGTGTGACATGTTCTTGATCTATTATCTGCTCTGCTTTGCTTACTTGCTTTGTTTCCATAGCTTGGCTGTTGTGAATAATACTGCAGTAAACATGGTGCACTGCAACCATCCTGTTTGGGATGCCAGTTGTAGTGCAAGCAGGCAGGCAAGAGTACATATATTCTTTATTGGTTCTAACAGTTACACAGACACATCAGTCAGAGCAGCACCAGCACCAGGGCTGGGAAAGCTGGAGGTAGGTGAGAAAGGTCTTTACCTGACCTTTGTCTCCCTGGCATTCTCTAGTGCTCCCTTTGTGCTTCCTTCTCTCTTCCACTGTGCTATCTCCTCATGCTCTTCCACCCGGGGTCATGGTGTCATTTCATCCTTTCTTCCAGGCCCTGGTCAGCCCACTCACATAAGCGCACACCCACTGGGCCTAGGCATATATACAATCATGGGGCGGGTGCATTATCACAGGTGCTGTTATACAGGCTAATGGAGGAAAATGCCTGACCAACTCACTTACCCTATACATGGGTACAATAATGGTTTTCTTGAAGTGAAGGGATGATTATGCTTCCTTCTCATGTTCACTAGACGAGCACAGAAACCTTTACAGTCCCTTACTGTCATTGTCACTGAATTGTATTCCACATTCAGGCAAAGACTGAAACATCTGTCAGAAGTTAGCCCGGTTGAAATGATAGCAGACTACACAGTGTAACTAATGTCCCTAATACACACAAACTGTACCCACCTGTGCACATCAGAGTGTAAAAGTAGGATCTTCCAAGTATAGCTTCAAGCCATCCGCAGCCCTTCATGCAGCAGTTGCAAACTATGAATTACCTGGACCAGACTTTTACATTACTGTGGCCTTTGCTGCCTACTTTGTGTTTCCAGAAAACCAGAACACAGGTTGGCTGCCTGCTCCTCAGACCTGGCTGGGTTGGAAGGCAGCTTGTTATAGTCTGTTGCTGTTGTTTTGGAGCCTATATTGAGTTGGCACACCAACGTGTTGTAGCAGCTGTATGCTGTGTTTCTTCTTCTGCTTTTAAGCTATGTTTAAGGGCCAATCTTTCTCACAACTGGAATGTCTGGATTTTTAAAACACTGATTGCCAACCTATTATATGCTACATGTTGATTTTTCATCATCTGTTTATCAGTTTATCCTTTTCGCTGGTCCTTTCTGGACTCTTACCTGTTTCTCGTGGTTAATCATTGTCTACACTCTTTCTGGTAAAGTCTCATACTATGTTTATGTTTTACCTGAATGGCCCACCCTTTCCTTGAGATGATAGTCTACCAGCAAAATCTTCCGTGAAAAATTCTCAAATAGTATGGTGGTGAGGCTTCTGTGCCCGGCCTCTGAAGGCAGACAAGAGCCAGGGCAAGGGGTCCAGTTCAGTCCAATAGCACCCGACCACCACCCTCTTCCCCAGGCCTCTAGCTGTGTTCCATGACTTGGATATACCTTCAGCCCTCCTGCCTCTTCCTCTGTTCTGGACACCTTCCTCTGTTCTGTTGAAGTGTCCCTGAGCACATGGCTTCCCTGCAGCCTTTGCAAGTGGCAACTGAGTCTCCACACAGCTACTTACTGCCCTGTACCTCTTTCAGATTAGTTGCCTCCTTCTGCCTTTGATCGATGCAGCTCCTTTGGAAGCTGATTGGACCACTTGCCAGCTGTTTTGGCCAGTTCCCCTCCTGGAATGAAGACTTCAGCTCTTGATGCTCTGGACAAATTGTTCCTATAATTGTACCTGGGACCACTGGCATCCATGTCAGTGATGCACCCCCAGCACCCCAGCTGCTGTTCTACTGCAGGGATGTTTTTCCTCTGCCCCATTTCAGTCATCCACATCCATAGCCACACCTTTGGCCTCATTGTTCCTGCAGATGTGCTACCTCGAGGCTGTCACCACATTCCAGCCTCCACCCCACAGTGCGAGCTCCATCTGCTGAAGCTCCAGTGTTCTGACTGCCATGCTCTTACCCTCACAATGCCTGATGCTGTGCTCCATCATTGGGAGTGCTCCCTTGAAGATACCCTCGACAGTCTTGCTCATCTCCCCCACTGCCATTTTTGCCTAAGTGCCTTCAGAGGTTGATCTCATCCACTGCAAGCCGCATCAGATAGCTGTGTGTGGCTTGAGGAAGCCCTGGAGTTGCATAATGAGTTGCAGTGGTTCGTAATGACAAGTGTCAAATGGACTGCAGGAAGGAGAACACTTCCTAGTCATCTATTTTCTGAATCTCTGGGGTCACTTCATAGTCACATGCACACACACTCATGCCCACATACACACACACACACATACACACTCATTCTCTCTTTCAGCTAGTGACATCTCTACATACTTCATTGAGAAACCCTTACCTTCCCACCATAATCCATGCCCTCCTGCTGCTCCCTGTCACCCAGGAGGAAGAATCCCTGGGGACTGCATGTCAGCCCTGTTTGGAATACATCCCCCCTCTCTTCTTCCTCTCGGACTCCCTTGCCACACATTCCCACTCTCTCCTGCACTGCTGTCTCCTCCCACTCCGTAGTGGGCAGGTGTTAAAGTTCGAGCCGCTCTAAAACAATGCTGTTGTGACCATATTTTGCTCCAACCTCTACTCTGCCTCTCTGCTGTCTTTTGCAAGTTTTGCTGCATCCCTGTCTCGCCCTTCTTACCACTCATTCCCTATTTAGCACACTCCAACCCACTTTCCTTCCTGTTGCACCACACAAACTGCTTCGTCAATCTCCTGTGATCCCTAGTGCCAAATCACAGACACTTGTCCCTCCTGCTGTCTGGACATCCACAGTAGCCAGAAGAGAACACACTGCCTCACCCCGAGTCTATCTTCCCTGCACTTCTTTGACATTATGCTTTCATGTTCTTCCTGTCTCTCTTACTTGCATTTCTCTGTTCTTTTCATTACAGAGGTTTTGTTTCTTTTTTCAGTTTCTCCTGCCTCACAAGTTTAATCATTGCTTGTTGTACTTTTCCGTATCTTGGTAGAGTTGAGGTATGGTAGTGATTTCCCCACATGATTTTGTTTCACTTTTTCTTACCAGTTAGAAGAAGGCTGCCTGTGTGTAGCACTCTTTGCAATTCTGGTCCTTAAAATCAAAATAATACTGAATAAATAGATGATAGGTTAAATTTTCTCTCTTGAACTGGTCAAGTGGATTCACAAGGGGAAATAAGTCCACTCTTGTCTAATGATAAGGGCAGTGCTTGAAGACACTAGGGTTGTTGTATATCATCCATATGGCGTTGCATCTTCGAGGGAGCTGGTCGCCCCCAGTGGGTCAATGATACAGCTTCGCGTGTGCCACATGTGTTATTTTGAATGATGCCCTATTGATTGGTCTGGTGGACTGCGACACTAAAAGATACAGACTAATGAGAATAACTAGCTGGGCAAGGCACAGAGAAGAAGAAAAGGAGTCTCTGGTTCTCCTTAGCCACTTGCTCAGTCCCTCCATTGATAAAATATAATAAAGTCATGGAAAATGAAAGGTTTCCTGGAAAAACAGAAAGACCACCCTCTTATTTTTCTTCTCTGTAGGTGTAGTATCTATTTAAAGGGGACCATGTATCCTATAAACTACTTTGAGTGGAGTTATGGACAGTGCTTGCTTCCAATGAAACCAGCCTTAACAGTCAGTGACCCTTTATTTTTAAATGTAAGGAAAGTGATTGTGTTATTATGGTCGATATTGTTGTATAAAAAAAAACTCTGGTGCAGTTGTTGTGTGTGACTTAGTAACCAGTTAAATGTGATTTTTCCTAAAGTGGATGTATCTGAAGATGTACCCATTGTTTGCAAATTGCTTCTGGACTTTT
Source organism: Uropsilus gracilis (assembly GCA_004024945.1). Classification (NCBI taxonomy): domain Eukaryota; kingdom Metazoa; phylum Chordata; class Mammalia; order Eulipotyphla; family Talpidae; genus Uropsilus; species Uropsilus gracilis. The sequence continues at coordinate 146,553 of PVHY01001351.1, forward strand.
CAATGAGCTGGGAAGAGAGAGAACTTTTCAGATATTTTGTAAGAATCATTTTCTTGGGGAAGCATTTCGTGTTTTGCTGAAGGAAACATTCAGCACTGAAACCTTGCAGAGGAGGAGTTTCGTGGTAGTTCCAAGATTTAAATCTCAAGCTTAATGACTAGCGATGGCTGGTAATGCTGAGATTGCTGGGAGGTTGGAGACAGAGTCGTGACAGTCAAACTCCAGCTCTAGCTCCCGAAGCATCTTGCAAACCACATTGTCTTAAAACGAACAGGGCACTGTATTGACTCAGAATATGATGATGGTCAGTACAATGGGAGAAGATACCCATGACTGTACTGTCATTAGGCCACCTGGCAGCACCCAAATCAGTGCTCTCCAACTTCTCCTGATTGGCAGTAAATAGAACATCAGTCCTGAGGTTGCCTGGTTGTACTAGAGAAGAGTTCAGAGATTAGCTGACGAGAATTCATTTCTTCCTTTTACAAACAATGATTTGAGGCAAGTCAGTTAACCTCTCTGGGCTTAAACTTCCTCCCCCGATAAGGAGACAGGAGAGTTACTTCTTCACAGGCCTGTTGTAAACAGTAAGTGAAATCATAAATGCAGGAGAACTTTGTGGATGCTGAAGTGCTGAACTACATTTGCAGGACAGGCATACTAGTGTTTTGTGCCTATAATGATTTCTGGTCATCACCACTGTGGTTAATTTGGTCACTGTGGTGATCAGTTGAGGATTTCTGGGCAAGAGGAAGATGTGATCAGCATGGAATTTAAAATTTATACATGTCAATGTATAAACAGATAAAATGAAAAAAGGGGTCCTGCTAAAATAGAGAAACTTTTAGAAGATTTTGCAATGGTAAGGCAAGGAGTAATGCAGAGTAACATAGTCGGGGCAGAAAAAGGGGGGAAAAATGATGCCTGAAATGTGGATGAAAAGATGTGGTTTGCACTTGAGCAAATATGTGAAAGAGTGGAAAAAGGAAAATAATGATGAAGACCTGGAATGAGACCTGGGTGTTGGAGAGGATGGAGGGCTATTAAGTGGGGGAAAGGTGGTCTTAGAGTTCATGGTGGGCACCCAGCTACAGCTATCTAGAAGGCAGAGAGAAATGTAGCCTGGGGCTTGGAAGAGGGCCCTAAGTTGGAGAGGAAGGTAATAGCTGAGGTTGTGGCTGTGGAGGGCAATCAACAGGGTTGGAGTCCAGGGCAACAGAGACAACTGCAGCAGCCCTGTGGAGAAGTGTTTGCTTAGGAGGTGGGGGGTGGGGAGAATACTTGCAAAGGGAAAAAGCTGGCTGACCCTGGAGAGACCAGAATGCGACAGCGTGACTGCCCAGAAGGAGGGCCCCTGGGGATTGGTGAACAGAGTTGACCATTGTAAAGAGGTCTCCAAGGATGAGGGCTGAGAAATGGTCACAGGACTGGTGGATTGCACAGTCGTCAGTTGACATTTCCAGGGGCAGCCTGTGTGGATAAAAGCCACATCACTGGGGGTGGGTAGAAGGAAAGAAGGCGCGTGTGTATGGGAATAGCAGAATTAAAGTCATGTTTTATGATTATCTTTCTTTTTTCAAGAGACTAGGTCTCACTATATTGCCCAGAGTAATCCCGAACCCCTCAAGTGACCCCTAGCCTCAGCCTCCCAAGGCTGGGATTACAGGTGCATGCCACACGCCTGGCTATTTTTTGAGATTAGGTCTTGCTATGTTGCCTGGGATAGTCTCGAACCCATGGACTCAAGTGATTCCTAGCCTCAGCCTCCCAAGGCTGGGATTATCTTTCTAGATGAGGAAGAAATGGGCCTATGTGTTGGTTGGATGGAGGGGGAAGCCTGCCAAGAAAGGTTTTTGATGAAGGCAAAGAGAGTTGGTTGAGTTAAGTCTTAAGTAAAAGAAGCAAAGTTGGGATACTTGAGTTGGCCTTGGAATGGGGAGAGCAAGGACAGAAGAGACATTAGAGGAGAGGAAGAAAGAGATTTTAAAGTTTAGAGAGAGGAAACGGTGTCCCTAGTTTTTCCAGTAAAGTCTGATCTGAACTTTTGGGGATGGTGGTGGAGACCTAAGATATAGAAGAACAGAGCAAGTTTGAAACAGCTGCTCTGGGGACTGTAGGAGAGAAGCATCCAGAGAACACTGACAGATCTGCCCACTCTCATCCTCCCATCGCTACCAGTCACATGTGGAAATGTAGCTGCTTTCATACATAAAGATTGACTGAGAACAGAACCACACCCACGCACACTTACTTTAGATTTTATTGACATTTTACTTAGGGTTGTCTCTACCCTCAGACATCTCGGGGATTTCTATTGCCATGTAGTCAGCAGTGACCTTGCCTTTGCTCCATGGTGGGAAGTATGATTGGTCATTTAGCGGGAGCGATCATACACACACAGCTTGGGTCCAACCAGCAGAAGGGCTCAGGTATTGTTCTGCTGACTGCATAGTCCCTCTGTGTCCCCAGCCCCAGCAGACAGATCCCAGATATCTGGTCAGGAACAGGTTTTCCTGCACAAGAAAGGGATGGAGGTTGGGAGGGTGGAAGCAAAGCAGGAGTTTGGAGGAGAGAGATGCATTGCCTAATGAAATGCACGGCATGCCAGAGAGTAAGAGAAGGCATGAGAGTCAGAGGTACCTAATGAGTTAGGAAGCAGCCTGGGCTTGGGGTCTGTGGATCCCAAACCAGTCCCTTTAAGACCTGGGCTGCTGACCTGAAGTTCAGTAAGAGTCTCCCTTCGTCTTTCAACAACAGCCCTTTTTCTTTGGAGTAGTTTGAGTAGGTTTCTGTTTCTTATAGTTAAAGGGACTTTCTCAGAGACCTCCCAGGGATTGTCCCTAAGGCCTGGAAGGGCACACACACACCCTCCCTTGTTCTCATAACCAGCCTGACTTCTACTTTCTGCCTTAACTCTGTGAAGCCATCCCTCCCCCCTTTGCCCTTCATACTATAGCATGCACCCTTTTTTTTTTTTTTTTCAGTTGGTTTCATTTTTCTAAACATATTTACTGGGTTTATAACATTGTGTAGGTTTTAGGCATGCAGCATTAAAACTTGACATCTGTATATGCTACATCATGATCAACAGCAAATATCTAGTTTCCACCCCCCCCCCCCACAAAAGCTCCCTTCCCCATTTGCCCACAGCCATCTCTCTCCTCCTCTGGTGACCACCCTTTTGGTTCCCATAATCTAAATTTTGGACACACCACACTTTTCCTCATGTTAGAAAGTTCTTTGTTTTCCCACTTGGTGAAACCTATACATCAGCAGCATTATTTAGACTGAAGAACAGAGGACAAAGGGGAATAAAGTTTCAGAAAGTTCACCATCATTGAAAAAAAGATAGGAGCAATGAATGTTGCTATGGAGTTGGGAATGAGGCAATGTTGACTTTGACTTTCCATGGCTGAGGACATTACAGTGAAGAACAAAAGAGGCAAACAGCCTACATGGAAAAGGGAGGGAAGGGAGCAGGGAGAAGAAAACTGCTCCCAGTAGCATGGAGCACTCTGAGGAGCATGAGGTGTTGTTGAACTCTGCAGACCAGGGAGATGTCAGTCAGAAGACATCTGCTGTCTGAAATCAGAGGAAAAGCAGCGCTGAGAGTCATCAGCTCATAAAGCTACAGCTCTGAGGTAGCAAGCGTCTCACTGTAGGTTTGCTGTAGTCATAGAGAAGGGTCAGGGTGATCTGAAGCTAGTCTGTGTCCAGTTAGTTTCACTGGACCCCAGTTCCATGGATTGTCCTGACCTTGGGCATCTGGTTGCCAGAACCCTGAAAATGGACCTGTGTTCCATGGAGTGGTGCAAGTTACTAAGAAATGTAATCTGTAATTTTCAGGAGGTAGAAGGAGCTAACTATCATCTCAGTCTCAGGTGCTCAGGCCAGCCTCTCCCTGCCCCAGATTTAAGTCTTGGTGGCCAACCCAGAGGGTTTTCATGCCTCTGCTGTAGGAAGAGAGACTAGGCTAGTCGATTCAGTGAGCTCCAAAACCCCTTCTCTTAGAGCACTTTTAAATAGACTTATTCATCCCTTGACAGAGTCTGACCTGGGATAAAAGGGACCTGGAGTAGGTGTCGAGACCATCAATCTGGACAGGGTTGTTGTCCTAGGACAGTCATGGGCTGGGGAGAAGTTGCCCCAGGCTGACTATAGGGAAAACACTGTCTCCCACAAGCCTGGGGCTGCATGAAAGATGGGTGACCAGAACTTCCCAGCTGGCCGTTGTTTTGAGTAGCAACTTTATTTTAATCCAGAGAAATGTATACTTTCATTGGCAAACACCCTAACTTGCGTTTCTACTAGTTAGTGTCGTCATGGTGGTTTGCTGGTTTTGAGCAACAAGTACTTAACACCCTTACATCTTGTGATCTGAGCTAGAGCATTCAGTTAAAACAAGTTCGGGTTTTACAATCTAAACATCTGGAACAGAGTGAAACTAGCTGAGTTGCCAGGTAACTCAATAGGACCTGTGGGCTTAACACATCCTTCTGCACAGAAGACTTGAGTTAGATGAAGGGAGCGTTTCCTACCATTCAAAGAGTCTTATCACAATCTCTGCAAAACAGTCTGCCTCAAATAGAATACAACCCATCAGAATAGACCAGCTGCCAAGAAACAGCTCCCACAACAAGAGGGGGCTCTTCACGGCTGGGCTCCTGGCAGTTCCTGCCCAAGCAAGGTACTGAATTCTCTGACTCCGTCTCAGCTTGGAGAGTGGAGTTCAACCAGACTTTACCAAGGAAATGGAGAATGTGTCCATAACACTCGCAGAGGGTATATCTCTCGCCTTGTTTGTGTGGGAGACTAACACCCTTCATCACCATGGACCTTCCTTCCCAAAATGCTCCTTTGGAAAAGCCTGCTCACAAATAGAGCTTGGAAAGCTTTTTGTTAAAAACCTAAATAACATCCTGTGTCAAAACAAATGTGACAATGGGCTATTATTTCTGTTGTCATAATAGCATGTTGTCACATCTTTGTCCTGTGAGGATGGGGGTGGGGAGGAGGTGAGGGGGCGGACTGGGGGAGGCATGCTGAAACCTTAGAGAAGAACTTCCTGGCTATACATTTTCTATAAACAGAAACTGCTCCTTGGGGAAGTAACTCAGAGGTTAATGTCTGCAGGTGCCCGGCCGCAGCCTCGAGTTCACTTCCAGAGGAGAGCCCTGCGCTTGCCGGAGAACACCAGCTACAGCGACCTGACCGCTTTCCTCACAGCGGCCAGCTCTCCCTCCGAGGTGGACAGCTTTCCTTATTTGCGAGGATTAGATGGAAATGGAACAGGTAATTCTCTTTTCAGCGGGGCTTCTATATTTTAGATGCTTTCTGCCCCTGTTCTGGCATGCTCCCACTTGCTCCTGGATCGTGTGTTTGGTGGAACAGCCTGCCTCACTGTCCTAACAGAGGACACTTGTCACAGCTTCTATATTTTCGGCTGTCTGTGTGGCCGGAAGCAGTAGTCCTAGTAGGAGAACCAAGGTCACTACAGAGGAGTATTTTCTACCAGTTCAAGTAGAACTGTGTTATTTAAAGAAGTTGAATGGGAGTGAATTCATCTCCATGAGCTTTTCTGTTGGTAGCTACTCCTTAAGCACCTTCTAGCCTTTAAGCTCTCCCTTGGTAAACTAAATATATTCAATTCTAAGAAACTCTTTAAACTGAAATTGTTTGTTTTTTTGTTGTTGTTGTTTGTTTGTTTGTTTGTTTGTTTGTTTAAGTCTAAGATGAGAATTAGATGCTTTCTGCCCCTGTTCTGGCATGCTCCCACTTGCTCCTAGATCGTGTGTTTGGTGGAACAGCCTGCCTCACTGTCCTAACAGAGGACACTTATCACAGCTGGAGGGGAAGGGGGGCATGGGACTGCTTGGAGATTGCTAACCAGAGCTCCCCAGCAGCATGTGCAGCACTTAGGAGTGGGGAGCCTCTCTGCCTACCACTTTCTCCTGCTTTTGACCCGGCAGAGTGGTCAGACTTTGAAGTGGATTTTGCACTTTTCTCCCAGCAGATCTCTATGTCACCTCAATCCTTATCACCCCATCCTGGCACAACACGTAGACTGAAAAAATCAGAGAAACTCAAAGGCACCAGTTAGAAAATATATAGCATTTCCGTTCAGAAAAACACTGGGGATGTGTGCATCCCACCTCTGCTCACCCCAAGGAGGCAACTCCTCAGGGTGTTGGAGGTACACAGTCTGGTCCTATTCCCGGTGAAGGGAGAGATGCACATGCTGGAGTCCTGAATTGCGTTATCTCACCTCTTCTCTTCCCCAACTCTTTAGACGAGTTTCAGCATAAAACAAGAGGTAGTTCTCGGTTAAATCCTTGTGAAGAAGTTATTGCATTTCTCCGGGATGCTTTTATTGAATTTCACATGATTATCCAGTGTTTTACATAAACTTGAAACAGCCGATCCATTTTGCAGAATGTTTATGCACTTCTGGTTCTGAATCGAGGTAACCTGGCAATTTACCAGTGGCTTTCCTTTCCTCTATTGTATCTGCTTTCAGAAATATTTCTTCTTCCTTTTATTTTTGCTTAATGATGATAATGTGACTCATATGGCAATAACTGACCATCTGACAGAGGCATGCATCTCATTATCCATCAGTTACTGGTGGAAAAACAAGTTGACTTTTACTTTAAATGGTTGAGCTTGTAGGGAAAACACTACTTCAGGGAACTTTACCAAGTACAATCTGATACCAGTCTCCCAGACAAAATGTGGCTCTGTGTTAAAATCTTATATTGCAGCGACCATCTCATTCTCAGAGATCATTAATTTTTCTGTGTCCCATTTCCAAGTGCTCTTGAATAAATTATGAAATTCAAAATGACAGAAGGAGGAAGAACACAGATATTAGGACTATTGATTTTTGGAAGATTTTGTTTTATTTTAAAATCACACTGCTATTTCAGAGGAAAGAAAAGTTCCTTGGCAGGTTTTACTGAACTCCATTTCCTCTAAAATAACTGATACATTAACTGAGAAAGAACCAGACCTTTTTTGAGTCCTCCAAGAAAGGCTGCCACCCAGGGGTGCCCTCATGGTTGCCTGAGGGCAGAGAGCAGGGCTCTGTTTGGTACCCAGCAACTCACAGATTAAGTACCTTGTGCACAGCTGCCCTTCTGCCCCACAGCTATTTATCTGCCTTCTGTCTTATAAAAGGCATCAAAGAGATTTCAGCCTAGCTTACGAGTCTTGCACAGGTTTATGTCATCCTATGGGAGATGACAGGTCAAAACCAGAGTTCAGCGATGAATCGAAGCACAAAGGTGAGTGGAAAGTGTTCTTTAAAGGCTGATTTCCTTGGAGTAGCCTAAGATGTGTGTCCCATTAAAGGGTGCTTCCAGAGTGTGCCACGTGGGGATTTCGACCACTTCCTGCCTTGTTTTATTCATCCATCTGCTCCATTGTTTCCTAGACTTGCACACACTAGCCAGAGTTGCAGCACCCCACTGGTTGCTAAGAAAGCACAGAAACATTCTGTGGCACGCCCAAGGGAGAGTCACACAATTACTTTGGCTAGTACCTCCAGAAAGACTGAACAAGGAATATGAAATTTTTCCTGCAGTTAAGAAAAGTCATGAGATGCAGAATCAAACAACTGTAGATGTTTTCTGAGTTGGTCTTCATGTTCCAAGTGAAGAACTGGAGGCTTCAGTGGATATAGCTGACCTCCTGCCCCTTCCTTGGTGCCATTATTCACCTGTCCTTATTCAGACATCCTGGGAAGTCAGGTAGCATCAAGCTAGAACAGGATGAAATGTCCTTTATATAAAACTCAGGTTTTGTGCAGCGTCAAGTTGGCGTAACAAAGATTGGAAGGAAACACTTAGCCCTTAGAAGAATTCATCTTCCATTCCAGAATGAAGGTAGTGGGTAGGGTGGAGAAGATGCAGGGCAGGAGCAAGAATTTAGTGATGCACAGTGAAAGCAGAGTTGCCAGAAAGCTGATGATTGCCTGCGATGTCATCAGCCAGTTGAATAACTTTTAAAACACTAAACCCCTTGAAGCTAGAGCACAGGCTTCTGCGATGTTGTGCTTCCTTTTGAGTGTTTACTCTCAAAAGTCTTTTTCTGTCCATACACCAGAGGAAAACATCCATTTCAGCCTCCCAAGATGTATAGATAAGAAAAACCCCACCCCAGAGGTGAGACGTAACTTACTGGAGCCCACATAATCTGTTAGTAAACTGTTGGCAGCAGATCCAAACCTGGAACCCCAGCTCCCTGGGCCAGGAGGGAGAATTGGAAGGAGGGATTATTGGGGGTTGCAGGGGGTGCCATTTCTGGGAATCAGGAGGCAGAGTTAAGTGGAGGAAAAGATGGATGATGAGTCTCAAGTGTTTTCTACTCTACTCGCTGCTTCTCTGTTCAGACATCCTGCCTCAGGTTTGTTGAAAGTAACAGCAGCACCTAATTAAAAACATTATCTCTCTGTTGTTTATACAAAGTCTGGAAAATTACTTAATCTCTAGCTTTAAGCTCTGTTGCTTGGAGAGAGAGTCTTAGCAGCTGGAGTGCTACATTGAGGCTTTACTTCTATGTCACCTTTGGGCAATTGGCACCTTTAGGTCTCAATTCACAATTTCACCCAAAATATGATCAATTTCTTTTTTAATTGAAGTAACCAAAAAAAAAATATTTCAAAACTTAGTCTTTTGATGAAATCCCTTTTGCCATACCTTCTTTGAGAAACAGTGGTGGGTACAAATTATTAAAAGTGGTACTGTAATTGTTCCGTGAAGGACTTACGTATAATTTGTTGAAATTCAGATTTTCTAGATTTGCTTTACATGTTTACATTTAGGCCTAACTGAAGGTTCACATTAATTTAGGGAGTTAAATGAGTCAGTACTATGTAAGTAAAGTAATAAGAAATTCTATAGATTGTGTTCTAAAGCAGCTTAAAAATTTGATCACTCTTTTTATCCTCGTAACTCAAGAAAGATTTAAAATCATGATAGAATATATTTTGTCTGATACTGTATTTTACTGTAGAGAAATTTTTCTAAAATGGATTGCTTAAGTATGTAAATATAATATTGCTCTCATAAACAGTCCCTAATTTATTTGTAGACAGTCATTAAAGCATTGACTTAGATAAAAGGACTCTACTGTAGAATAATTGGTATATTAAATTCATTTTAAACAGATCAAAATACCAGTGGTAACTTAAAATAACCTATAAATATTTCAAGTGCAAGTTTTTAGTCATTTACTTATATTTAGTAGAAGTTAGTAAATAGTTTGAAGCACTCAAAAATGTTTTTGAAGCAGTTTCTAATTTTAGACATTTGTTTTCACGGTGGTGATCCGCCAAATCATTAATAAGTGCACAGGGTACTCTTTGTCTAGGAGCCCTTTCCAGCCAATGTCTGCTTACACCTTTCTCACGTTTATAGACACGTCCTTCCCTTTTGAGGCAGATCCCAGCTCAGACCCCAAGACTACCACAAAATCCCCTGAGACAGATCCTGTTACCACCTTCTCCAAGCCTCTGGATTCTTTATGGGGATTTTTAACCTACTTTATAAGATTATGGTGAGTATTATGTATGTAAAGTGCTAATACAGCCCCTAAATCAGGGATTATTGCAGATAGGAGGTACAAGACGCAGGAAATCGTGCCTTGACTCTTTTCTTGCAAAAAATTCCACGGCCTCACTTGGGTCTTCTGTGCACGTGTGATAGAAAATGCTCTTGCTTCCAGGAAATGGCACAAGGTATGACCTGACCCCAGTGACGGCTGTCAGTGTCCACTTGCTCAGCAGCGATGGGACGCCAGTGCTGGTGGATGGCCCCATGTACGTCACCGTGCCCCTGGCCACACAGAGCAGTCTGAGGCACAATGCCTACGTTGCAGCCTGGCGCTTTGACCAGAAGCTGGGTAAGCAAGACTTCTGTGCTCCACGCTCAACTTCATTGTCATTTGATTTTCTATTTGGAGATCTGGGCAAGTCTCTATTTCGTGAAGTTTCTGGATCCTATTGCTAACCATGTATGGTGTGGTTTCTGGTAGGTGAAGCTTACTTTGCTGTGCCACCGAGGCATGCTTTTGGTTGTTTGGATTTGGTTATTTGGAGGTTTTTTTGTACTCGTAAGTAAATTTAGAGCTCAAGTTGACTCTCCTAATCTTTACCCTTTTATTCTTTAGAAGGTCATATGATCGCTCTTGGTTTTGTGATTTACCCTTTCTGTTTTCTGAAAAGAAAATCATTGCCAACATTATTCATAAAAAATGAATCATAATACCACCACATAGAGAAAAATCATTAACAGTACATTGAAGGCCGGGCACGGTGGCTCGTGCTTGTAAGCTTCAGCCTATGAAGCGGCCGGGGCTAGGGATCACGGTTTGAGTCCCGCCTGGGGCCCGTAGCAAGACCTAGTTCCCAAAAAAAAAAAAAAATAGCTGGGCGTGGTGGCGTGGTGGCACATGCCTGTAATCCCAGCTACCTGGGAGGCTGAGGCTGGGGATGGCTTGAGTCTGTGGTACCCTGGGCAACGAGAGCCTGCGGTTTCACAGGCAAAAACAGCAAGACCTAGTCTCAAAAAAAAAACAAAAATACATTGGATTATATCCTTTCTGTGTGCATATGTATTAATTACTACATAACAAGTTATCCAGAAACTTAGGTTTAAATAACAGTGAACATATTACCCCATAGTTTGGGTTGGAATCCAGGCCCAGCTTAGCCGGTACCCTTGGCTCAGGGTCTCTAACAAGGACACAGCTAGTCTGTAAGCCCAGATTCTGTTCATCTCAAGGTTCACTGCAACCGATAAGCACATTTCTGATTTTATGTTGGAGGCCTCAGCTCCTTATTGGTGTTGGCAAGACTGCAAGTTCTTGCCTGCTCCATCGGACTGCCCACAACATGGTAGCATGCTTCCACTGGAGCAAATGATGCAAGAGAAAAATTTCAATAATACAAAGGCACAGGCAAAATGGAAATTGTGGCCTTTTATTATACTACAAAGTATCCTACCATCATTTCTTTCCAGAAGCTGTTAGTCTCCAGCCCAAGGCTGGCCCTGAGCTTGTGTCACCAGGAGGATCACTGGGGAGCCCTGGAGGCTGTCTACCACTATCTGTATATTTAACATAGATTTAACATATATGCTTAACAGGAATGCTTTGTACTGTTCTGTTGCTTGCCGGATGCGGTGGCCTAGGAACGGGGAGGCCAAGGCTAGGAATCGCTTGAGTCCACGAGTTCGAGACCCGCCCCAGGCAATATAGCGAGACCTAATCTCTAAAAAATAGCTGGGTGTGGTGCCGCGCACCTGTAGTCCCAGCTATCTGGGAGGCTGAGGCTGGGGATCACCTGAGTCTGAGGCATCCCAGATCCGATCCAGGATCTGGACTACTTAGATTTGATCTCAGATCGGGACTACCCCTGGCAACATAGCGAGACCTAGTCTCAAAAATAAATAAATAAACATCATCCAAATGTCATGAAATCTCCATGGCAGTGACCATTATTTTGCAGTAGTCTTCCATTATAGGACCATGTCAGAATGTGGCTATTTAATTCACTGCAATTAATATGTCACTATTCTAACCATTGCTATGGAAAAAACCTTTTAACTGAATCTTTATGGATATGCATGATTTAGCCTTAAGATAAAATTTTAGACATAGGATTTCTGAATTAAAAAAGTAACACCATTCTGAAGTTAACATGTATATCCCAGCCTATTTTCAGGGAGTTGTAGCTATTGGCCTCTGTGCTCACAGGATGCAAGTATATGTCTGTGCTTAAGATTTTGATAGCACATTGCTTTTCTAGACCCTCTCAGTTCCCAGCCCTATGCACATCAAGCTTGAAAAATACCAGTTTTCAAATCATCCAGTCCTGAATTGTAAACTGGTAGACCACAAATAAAGATTATTGGGAGATTTTTGATGTCTAGTATATTTTCAAGGAACCCTTATTCCTTGAGTCAAATTATTGTTATAGATATTTGTATTTGGAAACAAATGCTTATGGGGATTTCTGGGGCTCCTTTCTTATTTGTCAAACTGCAATAGGCTCCATAACTTTGGGTGGAATCTATGATTTTAACAGATACACTAAACATGATGTTGCTGCATTGGTTGTAATGCAGTTAACTTCCTGCACTGTGTAAGATGGCTGCTTACCCTGGGAGTGTGAGCTCTACAGCTTAGCCATTTTATGAGGCACTGTGGTCATGGCCATGGCCTCCTAGAATAAGGCAACTTGAGGGACATGACTCACAGACTCTGTGAAGAAACAGGATGCAAAAAGGACACAAAAACTGGAGAGAGAATTGGAAATAGAAAGGGAAAGTTCGCATTGCATTTTTGTATCCTAAAAATCTAGTTTGTGGTACTTAGAAAATCTAAGTTCCTCCTTGAGCAAGTCACTTATGCTTGTTTTCTCATTTGCTGGGGGTCTCATTCCCTTGTGCGCTCTGGCTCTCCCCATGGGCCCTCCTTGCTGCCCCAACACACTGAGGTCACTGCTTAGGAGCAGCACATAACAGGTGGTTATGACAGGGACTGGATGGGTATTCCGGCTCTACCACCCTTTGGCTGGCCAGGGTACTCTCTGTACCAGTTTCCTCCACTGTGAAATGGGGATAATAAAAGTCATGCTTAGCGTTGTTATAGAGAGTGTATTAAAGTTATCCAGAGAAGCAGAATTAACAGCATATGTATGTACATATTTAGTTTAAGCCAAATAGATGCATAGAAAATGATCTTCCTGTTAATGGGATAAGGTAATTTCTAAGAGGTGTGTTAATTTCCAGTTTCATCTGTGAACTAACTAAATTAACTAAATGTTTTTAAGATCTCAGAAAAAGAAGGGTCTCCCCAAGGACATTGTACATATTACAGTGGTACTAGAATTATATAAGGATATGGCTTTGCATTTTTTTAGTTATCATCTATGTCCTCACTGAATCTTATCTTTTAATACATAATAGACCTTGCAATCAAGGTCAGCACATGCTAAGCACCCAACTAGGAGGTTTGTGGAATGATTGAATCAATTTGAATCATTTAGAGATCTTAAAAATCAGAGCAGTTTAAGATGTTACAATATAACATTTATACTTATGATGACTCTATACATAGAATTTATCTTTAGGTATCTATGTATGTATAAGTTTAATAAAAGAATAATGCTTTGAGTTCATGTCTAAAGAGAAAACATTGAATTGTCTCAATCCTGGAGATTTTACTCCTGCTATTATTATTCTCCTTCTGTCTCATCATTATTGTGTGAACATATTTGAATATGGGAGTATGGATGAATAGGGGTATAGATATAAAACTGTATGGTTTTAATATGATAAAATTTTCACAAGAAATATATATACATATTATTTATGTCATAACAATATGGTAAAGATCTATAAAAGGAGCATTAAGAGTTCTCACTAGTTGATTTTACAACTCACAAACAAAACAATGTATTAAGTTTGTTTCTATATATGTGGTGGACTGAATAATGACTTCCCAAATATCTCTACATCCTATCCTCCAGACCCTTTTAATTTTACTTTACATGGCAAAGGAATTTATGGGAATGGTTAAGAATCACAAGATGAGGAATTTCTCTGCATTTTTTACATATATGTATTGTAATAACAACAGTGATTATAAAAAGGGATGCAAGAGAAGTCAGAATTAGAGGTGGCAGAGATTAGAGTGATGCACTTTGAAAATGAAGGAATGGGCCACATGCCAAGGAACAGAGGCAGCCACTAAAATGTAAAAAGACAAGAAAACTCTCTCACCCCTAGAAGGAAGCACCCTTTATTTAGCCTCCTGAAGCTGATTTTGGGATTCTGAGCTGCATAACTAAGAGAATAAATTTCTGTTGGGTTATACCTGTAAGTTTGTGGTTCTTATAGGAGCAGTAAGAAATTAAGACAATATAGAAATCAAAGTGAAAACAAAAAAAAATGTACATTGTAGTGAATCCTGTATAAGCAGGACTTGTTCAGTTCTCTTATTTCCTCTCTGGAAATACTCCCTATGGCATCAAGGTATTTTCAGCTGAAAATCTTCATTCTGTAGTTTATCTATTTCCATTTAAATGATCTTTTTAACTTAGCATCGACTGTGGAAAAATGTAACTGCCAAATTCCTGATTATAGCAGATTGTATGTATGCAGAAAAAAGCCAACATTTGGATTGTCATTCAAAAATAATCAAATAAATTAAAACATGTTTTCTGAAAACTTTATCTTTAAGATTGGACGGACATTTCAAAGAAGTCATATGTTAACTTACTAAAAGTCAGTAGATGCCTATAGACTTCATAAGGGGATTTTTTAGCTCTTATATTTAGCTAATGATACTATTACTTAAATGAAAATTAAATTATTTCGGCTAAGTGAAAAACTCCAAGTATTACCTGATCAGGAAAAAAATAGAAACACACCTTAAGCACAAAATACTATTTATTATTTAGTTGCTACTTAGAGTTAATTTTAATATAATAATCATTTCAAACCAGTTAACACTTTACATTATCTACTGTTGAGGTGGAACAAGGTGAATGCAATTAATAAGTGTTTGGTAATGAGAAATAGCAATTTGTGACTCCATTAACAGTTTTTTGTTTATCTTAATAAGGATTAGCAAACTATGACTTGAAAGCTAAGAATGATTTACATGATTTTTAATGATTGAAGAATCAAGAGGAGAATATTTCATGATAATCAAAATTACGTTAAATTCAAATGTGTCTCAGTGTAAAGTTTGACTGGATATTCTGAACTGAATGTAATCCTCCCACATGCACATAAAAAAGTAATATGTTAAAACCCAGTTTCTAGAGGAACAATATTAGGAAATAAGGCCTTTGGGTGGTGACTGGACTGTGAGGGTGTAGCCCTTAGAGTGAGGTTAGTGCTCTAACCAATGAGACCGCAAAGAGCTGCCTCCATCCTTCATCATTCTGAGGTCATGGGAGAAAGCACCACCCATGAACCAGGATGCAGGTCCTCACAGACACTTAACCCAACAGCACCTTCATCTTGGACTTCCAGCCTCCAGAACTGTGAGAAAAGAACTTCTGTTGTTCTAAAACCATCCAGTTCATGAAATTCTGTTACAGCATCTCAAGCAAAGTAAGACATCAGAGCCCTGCGCCAGGCTTGCCCAGAGCCAGAGAATTCATTCTTACCTCACCAGAGGAAGTGAGCTGTCATGACAGCCTCCGTGGGTCACCACAGAGTATTTATTCTCTGGCTTGTGAGAAAAAAGGTTTGTAACCCCTGATCTAAAATGTCTCCAACAGGAAAGCTCCTACAATTCCCAGGTTAGAGGGCAAGGATACCCATCCCTCGACAAGCCACAGAGCTAACTGCCTGATTCAGTCACAGTCCTACTTCCTTTATGCCTGCCCACTTTGCGCCAGGAATGGCAAGTGAATAATAGAACCTCTTACAGAGCAAGATTTCAGTATCTAAAGGAAGAAGCAGTTTTCTCAGTTCCATGAGACTTCAGCTTGGAAGACAAAACCACCTTGTAGTAGTAAGTGGAATCTTTGCGTGCCTGACTGCCAGATAACTTGCAATTTGCTCTGAGGAGAGACCTCTCCAGATGTACACTTTCAGATACCTTCAGGTTAGCTCAGGATTAGATGCGACCGCCTATCACATCACTTTTGTTACTGTTTTTTTCATGACTACAGTTTGTCTTTTTTTTTCTTTTGGAATAGGCAAAGAATTTTCCATTATAAAAATTAGCCTCTCTGTATTTCAGCCCACATATTCAAAAGAGGGTGACCTAATAGATGAACAGCATGAATTGGCTCATTGTTATGTGGTATGTGTATACTCAGTAAAAATGATTTTTTTTTTTTTTTGGCCAGGCACGGTAGCTCGTGCTTGTAAGCTTCAGCCTATGAAGTGGCCGGGGCTAGGGATTGAGGTTCGAGTCCCGCCTGGGGCCCATAGTGAGACCTAGTTCCAAAAAAATAGCTGGGCATGGTGGCGCACGCCTGTAATCCCAGCTATCTGGGAAGCTGAGGCTGGGGATTGCTTGAGTCTGTGGTACCCCAG